>JAFVLL020041260.1:15151-35088 GCA_021397915.2 Tor tambroides | reverse complement strand
AAATAATCAGGGTGAAATGGGATCGCTCTGAATGAGCTGACAGCGAGTAAATGTCTGCGACAGGTGGCTTTGATATGGTGATATCAAAGTTGAAGCGAAGCGCAGGAATGTGGCCATTGTTGTGGACTTGATCATTAGTGCTTCAGGTAACACGGCTCGCTTTTCCCAGACGGCCGATTGTTCTGTGTGGGGGATAGAGATCATAATGCCGTTTGTTCGGGAGGCGGTTAGGCCACTGCTCAACTTACAGATTGACAGAACGCTGCTCTCCGTGAGATTTGACATTTTTCTGGAGAAAAGAGGAAATATGAGCTCCTTTGGTGATACTCCTGCTATTAACCCTTGGAGTTTTAATGCTTCATATTTGACTTGATTGGAGCTCTTTTCTAATGTATAGCTGTAATATTAACTGGAATTAGTGTCTTAGAATGTGCTATGGCAAGCTCATTCATTATTGTTAATGAAAATATTTTAAATTAAATGATAATATTAATAACATAATATTATGTAAAATATATAATATATAATACAATATATAAAGTAAATTATATAATATTATGATAAATACTGAGCTACTTAATCAAGTTCATTCAGTATTGTTGTTAAAAAATAAAAATGTTGTTTCATAAAATGTTTTTCCCCCAAATAAGGTTTGTAAAAGAATGAAAAAATATATAAAAAATATTTTAAATTACAGCAAGCTAATTAATTACTGTTGTTAAAAAACTAAAATATTTAATGAAATGATATTATTTAATGAAATTATTAAATTATTATTATAAATAGTGGGACTATAGCAAGTTCATTCATTACTGTCATTAAAAAATAAAAAGTTCAATAAAAAGTTTGTAAAAGAATGAAAAATATTTTTAAAATATATTGAAGTACAATATATTCTGTATGTGATATAAATACTGAGGTACTAAATCAAGTTCATTCATTATTGTTTTTAAAAAATAAAAAGTTTTTTTTTCAAATAAACGATTTGTAAAAGAATGAAACAATATTAAACCACAGCAAGCTAATTCATTACTGTTGTTAAAAATCTATAATTTTCAAATTAAATGATGTTAATAATAATAATTCTATATATAAGTAAAATAAATAGTAAGGTAATAAAAGTTAATTTATTATTGTTATAAAAATAAAAATGTTTCATAAAATGTTTTTTCAAATAAGTTTGTAAAAGAATGAAAAAATATTATGATAAATACTGAGGTTTTATGGCTCCAATTTGACTTCAAAAGTTAGAACCAAAAGTTTAGTTTAGTTGAGCTGAACAAAGCTTTTTCTTAAAAAAATAAAAAAATAAATAAATAGATAAAATAGAACAAATAATTCTAGCAGAAAGGTTTACAAAAGAACAAAAATGAAACTTCAATTATATTGTGAAATTAGGACTGGGTGTCTAATATAATGTTATGAAACTTTATTTTTGTAGTTATCTCTGAAGTCTTTGATCTTTACCTTTGATTTGAAAAATTCCAAAAAACTCCAAAAATGGTACATTTTTAAATATAAATTCTGTCTGAATTTGAATGTAAGATTCAAAACAGAGCACAAATCTAGTCACGTTAAAATCAGAGTTTCAAGTTTGTTTCAGGGTCAACTGGTTCAAAAGTTACATACAAAACAATGAGATAAACAATGAGAGACTGACCCTGGACTACAAAACCAGTCATAGGGGTCAATATTTTGAAATTGAGATTTATACATCATCTGAAAGCTGAATAAATGAGATTATTATTTTCAGATAAATAAGCTGCTTTGTTAGGATAGGAAAATATTTGGCCGAGATACATCTATTTGAAAATCTGGAAATCAAAATATTGAGAAAATCGCCTTTAAAGTTGGCCAAATGAAGTTCTTAGCAATGCATTTTACTAATCGAAAATGAAGTTCTGACGGTAGGAAATTTACGAAAAATCTTCATGGAACATGATATTTACCTAATATCCTACTGATTTTGGTATAAAAAAAAAATCGAAAATTTGGCCCATCCAATGTACTTTAAATATACCCGTGCTACTTAAGACTACTGTCCTGCACACTTTTTTTTTTTTTGCACATTTTATTTTATATTTTATTTTTTATCTCTACCTCATTTATTTATTTTTTTATATTTATGTTTATTCTTTGTGTTTGTATTGCATATAATTGCACTGTCCATGGAGCGGACCTGACTAACATTTCACTGCTGGTTATACTCTGTATAACTGTGTATGTGACAAATAAAAATCTTGAATCTTGAAAAGACCGGTTTTGTGGTCCAGGGTCTCATATAAGCATTAAGGAGAGGATGAACCTACTTGTGACCTCCTGCAGGAAGTCCAGACAGGGCCGACTGATGCCAGACATGCTGACGGAAACGGCCACAGGCGTCTGGCCCTCGTAGTTCCTGGTGTTGGTATCGGCTCCGTACGCGTATAGCATCTGCGCACACAGCACATCGTCTCTGAGGGCCGACAGGTGCAGCGGCGTCTGCCCGTCCTCCAGCCGGCCCAGGTTAGTGTCCGCCCCGCGCTGCAGGAACATGCGGCAGTACGAGTGGTTGCCCTTAATGACGGCGTAGCGCAGCAAGAAGCCGTTCTGAATGTCTATGTTGGCGCTGTGGTCGAGCAGGATGCGCACGCAGCTGGAGCGCTCGCGGATGATGGCCAGCTGGAGCGGCGTGGTGCCTTTGTCGCTGAGCGGGTCCACCTCGGCTTTGAACTCTAGGAGGAGACGCACGAAGGAGTCGCGGCCGTAGTGAGCCGCCACGTGCAGAGGCGTCCAGCCGTCGTTGCTTTTGGCGTTGATGATGTCGCTGCGGTACTCGGACTCCAGCATGAGGCGGGCGATGCGGGCGCGGCCGTGCATGGCGGCGTAATGCAGAGCGGTGAAGCCTCCGATGAAATCCTTCACCGTGGGATCCGCTGGAGACACAAACACATGACAAAACTCAACTAATTCAACTTAAAAACCTAATTAAACTGAAAAGCTTGAAGATTGCATTACTGTGTCTGTTATTTTCCTGTTTATTACTGTGAAGCTGCTTTGAAACAATCTGTATTGTATGAAGCGCTATAAAAATACAAGTGACTTGAAAAAACTAAAATATCAAGCAAACGTTTGTAGAAATAATACACTGGCCTGGAAGCAAACATAAAAAATTCCATGCAATGTGCATCTATATGTTTTTTTTTTTTTTTTTTGGTAAAGTAACATAAGCACTTTGACACCAGACATTTTAGAATGTAAGTACATTCAAAGTACTTTAAATATTAAAATCTTAAGATGCCATGTAAAAGTAAATAAATTAAATAATGAATAAATTGCAATTGCATAATGATAGGCTATTCTTGTTTTTAATATAATCAACAAAAATATAAATATTTACAAAATATATTATGTTAATAAAAATATATCAATAGGCAGTATCGATAAAATATTAATTAAATCAATAAGATTAAAAATAATATGAATATTACATATTTACAATATTATCGAAAAGGACTGAAGATATTTAAAATATTTATATAAAGTATATTATATTAATAAAAATATATCTATAGGCAGTATCAGTAAAATAATAATTAATCAATAAGATTAAAAATAATATAAATGAATACTACATATGCACAATATTACCGAAATGGACTTAAGACACTTAAAATATTTATATAAAGTATTTTAATGTTTAAAACACTTATATTTATTTTATTCTATTATGTACAAGGTGATAGAGACTAAAAGGAAATCAAAAATTCAGCCGGACGAAGTACATAACTTAACTGTTAATACAATTATTTGTATGACAAATAGCTTGCTAATATGTCATAATTCTGTATTGCTTACAGCTTTTGACCAACAAATTTTGATGATTTATCCAATAGTTTCCAGTAATTATAGTGGTAATGAAATATATGAAATAAGTTAACCTGAACACTGAAACATTTATATTTACTAATGTAGATTTATTGACTTTTCTGAGTCTGGGGGAAAAAAAAAAAAGTAATTGTAATGTTTATATAATTTAAGTGATCATGTTAATCTTGATAAATCACAAGATTATAAAATTGGCCATATATGCTAAGTGTATGCACTGGGCACACATAACTCAACATAAATATAGGGTTTTGATGTGCTTAATTAAATTGTAAAGATCCAAACTTCTGCATCATTTGCATAATGTTACTATATTTTAATCAAAGCACTATATCATGGTATTGATTATTCTGATGACAGTCTTTGTACATTTTTTATGTATCTCAGTCAGTACAGATGGCAGTGCAGCTGCACAGTTAAACTCTTGATTGTGGATCATTCTATCTGCAGATGTTTCCACAAAATCAGCCCTGCTTTATAGCGCCCTCTAACGTCTAGCATGCATTACTACACCTAAACATGTACATATAAGAACAGCAGTGTCTATCTGAGCAGCACAATACCAGTTTAGTGTTTCAAGGCACAAGAAATGACAAGCTAGGGAACCTAGGTAGAGTGCAAGACAGTAAAATATCACCTCAAACACAATGGAAACTGGTTATCATTGAGAATAAATTTACACGAGGAAAGGGATCAATTAAATACTTATTAATACATTTTTGTTGTGCGGAAATAAGAAGCTTGTACATTTTGCCTTTTATGTGTTTTGCAGAAATAAGGACAATAATAAAGAGCCCGAATGACTCAGAGTGAGTAAATGATGAGAACTTATTCTTTTTAGAGTCATGTTGAGCAAACCAACCACTGTTTTTAATAAATGTCAAACTCGGCTGGTCAGTTTAGATTTTCTTACCAACTGACGCTTTAAATCACATCTGCACATCTTGCCACTGTCCTAAAACAGTTTTTACCTCCATGTTCGAGGAACACACGCACGCAGCGCTCCTTTCCCTTCGCCGCAGAGAAGTGCAGCAGCGTCCAGCCGTTGGCGTCTCTGATCTTGGGCGAGTAGCCCTGCTCCAGCATCTTGCGGACGGTGTAGACATCGCCGGCCGCCACCGCCGCCTGGATCTGCAGCTCCTCTTGTAACTCTGGGTTCCTTCGGCAGTGATGGTTCAGCATCCTGTCACATCTCGCAGTACAGGGCTCAGACGCTCCTGTGTCCCTGCAGACACACACACACACACACACACACACACACACACACACACACACACACACACACGTGACATTATGAAGGCAACTGATAGACAAGCTCATCATTTTGAATCAAAAGATGATTGATTAATTATGCATACCAAATTTAAAGGAACTGCAAAAACATTTTTTCCCAAACACCATCTGACATTGATCAAATAAACAACGAGCCAGACATTAATATGTCGCTCTGATCACTCAAACAAAGAAATTAGTTATGAAAATGCAGAGTCACAATGTTTACATATTTCAGGGAAATCAATCTAGTTTATAATATCTGAACTTCATTAATTTGATTTCTACACACTGCTTCATTATAAAGAGAAAAACAAATGCATAAAATATTATTTAGGATTCAGGAATTACTGTTTATTTGAATGTGTTACCCAGCAGCCTAGTTAGCAATATAATTTTCTGTCAATAATTTTTTATCTTATAAAATCTTAAACCAAACAAACTGTAAAATCTAAAAAAAAGAAAAAAAGTGTATATTGTTAATTAGGCTACTGGATACAGCATTAATTGAACAGTAATTTAATGAATAAATAAAATGTAATAAAGTAATTGTAAGTATAGACATCTTACTGCTACTTCTGGTAAAATCTTAATTAAAAAATCACTACTTTGTTGCAAATTTTTCTTTTTCTTGTCAATAGGCCAACATGATAGATACAATGGAACAAATATATCTTATCTTTGATTGCGAAAAACAGTATGAAAGAAAAAAATTGCACACATCACTGCAATTACTCAAACTCTCACAATAATAACAATATTCTTGCATGGAAAGTACTGAGACATTGTTAGTTGCATTGTATAAAGCCAAAACCATCTATAAACAAGCTTAGACAACACATGTTAATATAATACAAAATGACAGAAATGACACAATAAATCAGGCCATGGCCTACAGATCATTAGAAATCTCAGCTATGCGCCAAAATTACCGTTCATTAATGTCTTGCAGATTTGAAACAGCCTTTGTGTTCTGCATCCATATTCACATTCACATCCACTTCAGATCTCCATTCTAGACCTGCAGGGCAATACATAAACATCATCATTCTAATACACATATTCACTATTTAGGAATGTATACATACAATTCTTTTATATACAATATCCATCATTTACATAATATATGCATATTTACGTGCATAACCATCATTTAGCCACACCTATACGTTGACGCCTTATTTACGCACTTTTCTGTCACGTTACATTGATCATTTCTGTTTAGTAGTAAATATTAACTGTCACCCATCAGTTCACTGTGTTATTGTCTTTCAAACTCTGAAAAAACAGCTGCAGCGAGCATTTGCACACCTACATTTACTTATAACAACGCAAATGTTGGCAAAATGTTCTATCAACGGCAGTTTAATCAGTTTATCATCTCAAACATGTTCAATAAAATGTGAATATTCATGTTTGTAGCTGCTGCACTGAGAACAATGAATCTGTTAGCTGGTGTGCTAAACCTGCTGTGGCAGCTTAAATCAGCCTAAAACAAATACAAAAGCGGCTCTTTTTAGAGACTGGCGTCATTTAATTTAATATCGCTGAAGTATCTGATACGATAATTCTGACACTGATCATTAAACTGAAGGAGAATTTGACAAACTCTGTGACTGACATGTACTGTTACTGCATTAGCATAGTTAGCATTTAGCCAGCGGTTATTGATCATTTTCACAACAACACTGCTTTTAAAGTTACTCAAACTCTCTTGACCTGCGGCTAGAGGATAAAATGACCGATATCTGCTTAATTAACACGATAAAGACTCGGGAGACCGTGAAATAAAAATATATAGTATACATACAGTGCACCAATACAGTCAGGTAGCCATGAACATCATCTCCAAGGCTTCAAACCGCAACGGCCAATCAGATTCGAGCTGTCAAATACGTCACGCATACATCACAACGCTGCAAAAGAATACGTGTTTTGCGACAATTGTGGCTGTATAATGGCAAACAGCACTCCATGTGGTTTGTGGAGGCTTCTGATCCTTGTAGAAGACTGGATTTTGTATCACAGTTGAAGAAATACTCTCCGGGATTTTAAATGAGCAGTCCTAAAAGCTCTTCATTAGAGTACGTGTTGTGATTTAGCGCAGCATCGTTCTACAGATCACGTACGTTGTTGGATTCAAACACAATTCTGCGGCCCTCTAAATATGAGGTTATTTTTCTGTTTATGAACTTGTCTTCAACGAGATGAATTGAAGACACTGATACAGTGGCTTTTCGGGAAAATGATAAAGGATATCGAGAAAATCGGAAATGCATCATAGATCATGTAAGCAATGAAGAAGATACTGTCAGCAAATGTTTTTTTTTCTTCTTTTTTTAATGGAAAAGAACACATATTGTCCTTAAGTACTTTATATAAACTGAATACTTCTAATTAAATTTATTACAGAAGGGAAAAAGTCTTTTCTTTACAATTTAAATTAAACATAAAATGTACAAACTGTTGTATTATGACTTAATTTATGTTTTTATTAACGAATTTTAAAAATAACCATAAACTGCTGTTTATTTAAGGTTTCAACACATTCAGGACAGATTTCAGGGTATATGTTTAAGTCCAACTGAATTTGGCATGTCTAGAGCATTACAAAGTCAAAATTGTGAATAACAGGTATATAATTGTTTTGGACACCCCTAGAAAAGAGAGTCCGGAAGTGGCCTGACCTTTTTTAGTAAATGAGAAAAGCTCTCTGCCTGTCAGTCATTGTCCGTATTCAGGTTTGCTGATGTTGAATTGTCTGAATGAAGGGTCTATGAAGGGCAGAGCTTGTGGTTAAAGAGATGGGGTGGCTAAGTCTGACTACAACTTATATTAAGTGAACAAATCAGTCCCATATCGACATGAATTTAAATGTCATTTAAGTGTTTGAAGCATAACTTACTGATTATCATTCTTTGATTTTCACAGTGTCTCATCATGGAATCTGCAGGATTGGATTTCCAAGGCATTTTCAGGCTGTTACGTGCAGGATCTGCTCCCAGTCTGAGCAGCGAAGAGCTGGCCAGCAGAATCTCATCATGCTTTCTGAGTCAAACAGCAAACACTCCTGTGCTGTCCGTCACACACACAGACCTCACGTGCTTGTGTCTCACTCTTACTGAGAGCATCATTAGCAGACTGACAGCACAGAGTCTGCCACAAGATGCCACAGTATTCTATGAAGCTGTGATGAGAAGGCTGTTTGGAGAAATGAATCTGATGGCAAAACTGGTAGGTTAAATCAAATTAAATTACATTTTGCTTAATGAAATTAAGCCTTTTTTTTTTTTTTTTTTTGAATTTTTTAAAAATATTTTTTTCTCCATTCTGATTATTTCTGTGACAATTAAGCACACACATATATATATATATATATATATATATATATATATATGAATAATAGTTAATGTGCTTAATATACTTTATGAAATATATGATTTCTTGATGCAGGTCTCCCTCCTCAGATCTCAAGACAAGCTGGTGTCTCATTTATCTGCAAAGTGCATGTCAGTCTACATCATCAATGACATTCGCATCACTGTGAGTATTGGTGCTGTACATTAAGATAACTTCCAACAGGTGCTATTATAAATTTTACAGGTGTGTAGACGTACGAGTAATCAATCTGAGTACTGTAAGGTTACGATGTTTTCTCTGTTTTTCTGTCCTGATTATTCTCTCTTGACTAAGTGCTGTAATTGTTGATTTTAGGGAGGCAGCAGCTGGATGTGGAGACAGGTATGTGCTGAAGTGTTTCAGAAATCAGTGTCCAGCAGTGAACTGGACTCCTGTCTGTGGTCCCTGACCGCTGTGATTAAAGGAGCGCTGAGAGGAGACACAGGCCCGAATCAGAGAGGTATTATTATTATTATTATTATTATTATTATTGTTATTATTGTTATTAAGTCACCTAATTCTCAAACTATAATTTTATGGATGTTGTTAATAATAATATTAATAATAATAATAATAATAATAATATCAAAGTCACCTTATTCTCTGATTTTTGTTTTCATGTTGGATGTTGTTATTATTACATTAATAACAACAACAATAGCAGGAATAATAATAATAACAGTACCTTTGAACATGAATTTTTTTTTAGAATAAGATTACATTATTATTATTATTATTATTATTATTATTATTATTATAGCCATCTTATTCTCAATCTATATATTTTTTCATGTTGGAAGTTATTTTATTATTATTATTATTATTAATAATAATAAAAACAACAGCTTTACTAATAATAGCTTAACTATTGTTATTATTATTAGAAAAGCAGTCAAACAACAGTTAGTTGTAACATAAAAGTTACAGAACATTGTATTTATTTTTAAAGCAATATACAAATTATTTAAAAATGCATAAACGGGATGAGATTTTGGATTTAATATATAAAGTGTTACTATAGACATAAAATGTGACCCTGGACCACAAAACCAGTCTTAAGTGTCAATTTTTCAAAATTGAGATTTATATATCATATAAAGGCTGAATAAATAAGCTTTCCATTGATGTATGGTTTGTTAGGATAGGACAATATTTGGCTGAGATACAACTATTTGAAAATCTGGAATCTGAGGGTGCAAAAAATCAAAATATAGAGAAAATCGCCTTTAAAGTTGTCCAAATGAAGTCCTTAGCAATGCATATTACTGATCAAAAATTAAGTTTTGATATATTTATGGTAGGAAATTTACAAAATATCTTCATTGAACATGATCTTTACTTAATATCCTAATGATTTTTGGCATAAAAGAAAAATCGATAATTTTGACCCATACAATGTATTTTTGGCTATTGCTACAAATATACCTCAGCGACTTAAGACTGCTTTTGTGGTCCAGGGTCACAAATGAGCATGGATTTACATTGGACTAAAACAACCAAACTTTTCCTTCTCATTTCAGAGGACATGATCTGTTAATCCCAACTTCTTGTTTTTTTTTGTTTTTTTCTCCATAGATGTTTTGACGAAGCTTCTTTCTGGATTGGATTCCTCCATCGCTTGCTTGTACACCAATCTTCTGACTCCAGACACACGGGAACCTCACAAAAGAGAACCGATGAATCTTTCTAAAACCATGTGTGAGTTCTTTGACCTCCTTGAGGTCCTCATCGCTGCCCGGCTCAGATATGGAGTCTGTTCTTCAGTTCAGAGAGTCATATTTGTTGAGTCGCGAGTGCTTCTTCACGTCACGAGAGCTGACGTGGAGTATTTCGTAAAGAAACGAGCGCTGCTTCTTCTGAAGAGAAGTCTTCTGCGGAGAGCTGGGGAGGACTGGGCTTCAGCTGAGGTTCAGTGTGAATCACATGAAGATCACAGCCTGACGGAGGACATGCTGATCATGGCAGATGGTGTGTTACAGGAAGTCACTGCAGGCTGGCTGAAGGAAGTCCCTGTGAAAGCTCAAGCCAGTTTCTTTGGTGGGAACTGTGACGTGAGTCTCAGCGAGACGCAGAAGGACGATGTGATTCTGGGAGCCGTGAGCCTGATTCTGCTGAAGTCGCTAGAAATAAACATTCAGGGCCCTCGATGGAAAGGTAACTGTCATATTAGAGTATATTAGTTTTCACAGTATCATACTCATTTATAGAACATGGAAGTTCATCAAAACAAACTTAACATGCTGGCTTGACAAAGTCTCACCTGAAGGAAAAAAAAGTATTTTTGATGTTTGAAAGTTTGAAAACAGTTTTATATGCTATATGCAGTATTGATAAATGGTTGCTTAGATGTTCTTAAAGGGATAGTTCACCCAAAAATGAAAATTCTGTCATCATTTACTCACCCTCAAGTCGATCCAAACCTGTATGAATTTCTTTGTTCTGCCGAACACAAAGGAAGATATTTTGAAGAAAGTTTGTAACCAGGCTGTTTTGGGGCACCGTCGACTTCCATAGTAGGAAAAAAAATACTATGGAAGTCAGTGGTGCCCCAGATCTGCTCTGTTTCCCACATTCTTCAAAATACCTTCCTTTGTGTTCAGCAGAACAAAGACATTCATCCAGGTTTGGAACTAGTTGAGGGTCAGTAAATGATGGCAGAATTTTCATTTTTGGGTGAAATATCCCTTTAATAGAATACAAGTTACATTCATTTTTAAGAAATAAGAAATTATTTTCTATTATGAAAAACAAGTCTAGATTTAATACTGCTTCGTTTTTTTTGTAATAAATCATTAACTTTTTTTCATATGATTAAAATGGTCAGATTTGTGATATTACTGGAATGAGCAGTGCCATATTGTGTTGGTATTGCTACTTAAACTAAAAAACTATTACAATTGTTTTTGTTACTTGAAATAAAATATAAATATTAGAAAAATAAATAATAATAATACTAATAAAAATAAAATAAAATATAAATATTAAGTGGAAAAACATCATAAACTTCAACAAACAAACTGAAATACGAACAATACTAATTAAATATTAAATTATTAAACTAAAACAAAGCTAAAAATTATGTAAATAAAATTAACTAACTAAATAAAAGCTAAATAGAAATTTAAAAAAAAAGTGAAAACTGAAAAAAAAAGCTAGTTCAAAATATTAAATACTATTATATTATATAAATAGTAGTAAAATGCTAAGTAATACTAAAACACTGGTGCTTGTTCACAGATAAATTGCATTTTTTGAATGATTCGGATGCACTGATTCACAAAGTATATGTGAATCACTCGACTGTAATCGCATACTCTCCGAGTAGGAACTTCTTTTGAGTGAGTAATTAATTAACATTAAACATTAAAATGTAAGTAAGTTCTATATAGGTTCTTCACTGCCATTCACAAATCTTCTCCATTAGTCTCGTGGGACAGTGAAGTATCCATTGGATGCACACTTCAGAATCTAGCCAGAAACAGTAGGTCAGAGCAGTAGGAATTTTTGCTGGCTGTTTTCGGAAATACTACTCTGTTCATGTACTGTTTTTCGCCTACTATAGTATGCAATTTCAGATGCAGCCTTTGTTTGGGTGTGCAGCTGACATGTTGGAATCATAAATAGAAATCTCATAATATGAGGCTCATAGATAATGAAACATGCCATTTAATGATGTTCACCAGCAGAGGGCAACGTATCCCTACATAATACATGTCTTTGCTGTGTTGTTCAGGATCTCAGAGTGTCCTTGATGTCTGTGGGTATTTAACAGAGCTCATGTCGTTCCTCCAGCGTCACGGGACTCTGGTGTCTCCAGACGCTCACAGCTGCTCCTGGGTGTCTGTAGTATTTGCTGAACAGGATGACGACATGATGGAATCAGCCAAGACTTTGATTGGCCTGTATTTATATCAGAAAAGGTTTGGAATTGGTTTTATACATCCTGTTATAATGGAACTGTACCAAAATCTGTATTTGTTCCAACTGATATGGGTAATTGTGAGATCAGTGCTAATATCTGTAGACATATACAGCATTGCTGAAATGAAAATAGACTCAAATGTTGCCTGATAATATGCCAGGTGTATTAATATAAATATACACTACCATTCGAAAATTTGGGGTTGGTAAGATTTTTTCCCAAAAAAAAAAAAAAAAAAATCTCTAAAGAATCCTCAAAGCTGCATTTATCTGATATAAAATGCAGTTTAAAAACAGTAAAATTATGAAATATTATTATAATTTAAAATAACTGTTTTCTATTTGAATAAATTTTAAAATGTAATTTATTCCTGTGATGCCAAGCTGAATTTTCAGCATCATTACTCCAGTCTTCAGTGTCACATGATCAGAAATCATTGATATGCTGATTTGCTGCTCAAGAAACATTTCTTACTAGTATCTATCTTAGTTGGTTATTACCATGCATATTACTAGCATATCAGCTGTTTATTAGTACTTAAAGCTCATATTAGTGTCTTATTCTGCATGAGCATATTCTAGATCACTTAACCCTACCCCATACCTAAACTTAACAACTACCTTACTAACTATTAATAAGCAGCAAATTAGGAGTTTATTGAGGGAAACCCCTTAGTTAATAGTGAATATGTGTTCCCTATTCCTAGTCTTAATGACAAATATTCTTTCCTTTTCTTTACAGTTTGAGCTGCTCAGACTCTGGGGTTTGTGTGTGGGGTTGTAACCCTCACTGTCATTTCATACTTCTGCTCCGCTCCCTCTCCTTCGACCACAGCGTGCTGCTTGACTTCCTCATCTCCTCTGAAACCTGTTTCCTGGAATACTGCGTCCGCTACCTGAAGCTTCTCCGTGAGGACCGGCCGGCCTTCTGTAGGTCTTGTTGTCATATTGAAGATCATGATGGTTCTGGAAGAAGAACCGATTCCTCTGTTCAAGCTCCTTCTGCTGTTTCAGAAACACTGTATGCTGTTCCCTGTACTAGATCATGCACAGGTAACGATGTCCCACGACTGGTTGATTATGGGAGCTCAGACGAATCCGAGGAGGCAGAAGAACGTGTTTCTGACAGGAACTCTGGGAATATTGAGGTAGATTGTAAAAGGACTGAATCTGTAATGGCGCTGGAACAAGTTGAGACTGAACATGCATCTGATTCTCTGTTAGGTAAAGTGTTTGTGTGTCTTATGGACTTGAGGACTGCTGTAACCAGACTACATAACAGGGGTCTCTTCCCATATAACCCTACCTCACTTCTGAAACTGTTAAACAGCATTGAGCCCCAGAAAAACAGGGTTAGTTAGCTTTGACTTAAAGCTAATGAACAAGGATAGATTAAAACTGATCAGAAATGTCAATCTGTTATGACCTTCTCAATTAATGCAGTGAATAAACATGTCTCTGAACAAAAAATCATTTTTGCATCAAATTTACTGCTATGGAGGGATTTAACAGATTAAATTAAATAAATATATGATGAAATGATCAAATACAACATGGAATGCTGGATTTAACAGATCATTATACAATGAAATTATGAAATATGACATGGAATGTTCAAAAAATAAAAGTATAACTGTAATTTTTTTTTTTTTTTAAATAAAGGGCGTGAAATTTGCTTTAAAATGAATAACCTCATGAAATATGAATTTCATTTTAAATTTTATTTTCCCATTTATTTATTTATTTATGCTTACATTTCATTGTACTTTCATTTTTTCATGTAAAATAATTTCACTTCTCATATATTTTTATGCTTACATTTTATTGTATTTTTATTTATTGCAACATTCCATGACATTTTAAATAATCTCATTATATATTTATTTGTTTGATTTATTTTATTATTTAAAATGTTTGATTTTTCGCTGTATATGCAGTGCATGTATATAGTATATAAACTGCAGGTTTATTCCACTGACTGGGAAGGGAGGTTAGGCTCAACACCTCCTCATTAGCATTTAAATTACATCACCAGCTAATGAGAGCAAGTTCATTTCCATCAGTTTATATGCAAATATCCAGAATCCTGTCACCAACAGCTTTTCAGAAGGAAAGGCATCAGTACAGTAGATCACACAGCTGTGGCTCATATTAATGTCGTGATTAGGCTTGTTCAATAATTAGACTCTCTTCACACTAAACCTTACTGGAGAACATTTAATTAATTAAATTAATCAAGAATCCCAAAGGACAAAACCTTCAGTTTTGGTCTAGCTCCTCAATATAAATAAAACTGATTCAATTGTGTAAAGTATGTACCAAATCATGATTTTCAGAAACATACGAAGCAGCACAACTGTATTCAGCATTAACAGTAATAATAAGAAATGTTTCTTGATCAGTAAATCAGCATTTCTGAAGGATCATGTGACATTGAAGACTGGATTAATGATTCTGAAAATTCAGCTTTGCATCACATGAATAAATTATGTTTTACAGTATATTCAAATAGAAAGTGGCTATTATAAATTGTAATAATATTTCATAATATTGCTGCTTTTACTGTATTTGAGCAAATAAATGGAGCCTTGGTGAGCATTTTCTTTCAAAAACATGAAAAAATCTTACCGACCCCAAACAAAGAGGAAAGCACAAATAATTTAATGCAATAACTATATGATCAAAATAATTTTAGTGCAAATTTATGTATTGCTTAGTAGAACTCTGCTAAATTAGACAGATCAAATTAAATATGGGTTCAGTTGCAATGCAAATAAACATAATTTGTGTCAATCACAATGTGTTCTGTTTGAAATGATTGAAATCCAAGAGACATTTAAGAACCAGAATTGTGTATTTCTCTATTGTGTGGTTAATAATTAATCATATTGTTGTATCAGTGCAGTTCATGATAAAAAAGGCATGATTAGTTTTATATTCCGTGTGTTTTGTTGACTTTTTATGCACCAGTTCTTGCATTGTGTTTGCTCACCGCTTGATGCCCAATGTAAAATCTGTGTCCTGAAGTAACACTAGTTGAGATCAACATCTATAAATAACTAAAGGTGTCTCCTGAATTCCAGGTAATTAATGTGTGCGAGTACAGCCGGCGTGTTCTGCCCCAAACACACCCCGTGGCACTGAGTCACTGCCTGTCCTTAGTCTTATCAGGCTGAGTGAACCGCTGATCTCGCCCTCACAGTGCAGCTCTATCAGTTGCACAATGCAAATGAGGTGAGTCCTTAGGGCGCAGTTTTTGCTTGTGCATGGGCGAGCCCACCAAATGCCTGTTCACCTCGGGAAGGTGAGGAGGAGGTGAGCAGGGAGGGGAGGAAACGAGTCAATTGCTCCTAAAGCAGGGTGTGACCGCAAAGTATTTCAAACAAAGAGCGTTCCCGTGGGCCTCCAGCGCAGCCGTGCTGTCATGCTACGCACTTTCCCACCGTCGGCAGCGAGCGGCGTGAGATTAGACATTCACCTGAGCGCTGCGCTGAACCGCTGACAGGAAGCAGAGGTAAGCATGCGGCTTTTCTTGACCTTGGCTGAAATGCAGTGCCAGCGGTTGAGACTTGGCCGATGCAGTTTGAGTTTTAAACAAGATGAATGGAGGAAATAAGAAGGACTTTTATGAAAGATGTTTGGAAGGTTTCTCTAATGAAAAGTAGAGCATGTGGAAACCTGCTTTTTTGAGTTTCAAGACTGAATGATACTGTTAATTCCAGGTTTTTTATTATTTATTATTGTTTTTTGGGCATTTTTCAGAAACTTCATGAGTAGATTAACGTCTCTTTGCTTTGTTCTGTTGGCTTTTCTGAGCTTGTTAAATTGTTTCTTCTTGTTCCTGGGAATACAGCATGTTTGCTATGTGACTTGATGCTCACATTGCATTCACTGACTTGAGTTTTAAACAATACGAATGGAGAAAACAATGGACTTTTGTGAAAGATGTTTGGAAAGTCTCTCTAATAAAAAGTAGAGCATGTGGAAACCTGCTTTTTTTGGGTTTCAAGACTGAACGGTACTGTTAATTCCAGGTTTTTCTGTTATGTTTTTTTTTTCTGGGCATTTCAAGAAACTTCATTAGTTGGTTTTTCTGATTTTATTAAATTCTTTAGGTTTTGCTATGTGACTTGATGCTCATTCTGCATTCATTGACTTGAGGTTTAAACAAGACGAATGGAGAAAACCTGAAGGAGTTTTACGAAAGATGCTTGGAAAGTTTTTCTTATGAAAAGTAGAGCATGTGGAAACCTACTTTTTTGAGTTTCAAGACTGAACAGTATTGTTAATTCCATATTTTTGGTTATTTTTTGTTGTTTTTTGGGCATTTTAAGAAACTTCATTAGTAGATTTAAACAAGACGAATGGAGAAAATAAGGAGGATAGGGATGCACGATATTGGATTTTTGCCGATATCTGATATGCCGATATTTTCTATCTACTTTTGGCTTATACCGATGCCGATACCAATATATTTCCTTTTGTTTGGAAACAACACCAAGTCTCTCCTGTGCAGAAATTATAAGCAAAATATTTTTAATTTTGGTTAGTTTTTAACAAGAACTTATTTATTAGAATTAAATAAAAAATAATGAAGGTTTTTTGACAGTACATTGAAGCTTTGAAAATAACTATAAATAAACTATATCAACCGCTGCATTTTTCCCCCCAGAAAGATGCAGTGTTAACCCTAACATTTTATTTTAAGATTTAACATTTGTAGATGGTCTAAAACAAAAGAGTTGTAAAAATTCTGAAAATCTTTTAGAGCTCATGATTTGTTTAAAAAATAAAACATTACACATTAATGAACAAATCAGTATATATAAAATTATTTAATTTACAAGTGTTTGATTTTTTTATTTTCATTTAAGCTATAGCTTCTGACCATTAAATCAAAACATACTTATTATTTTATGACATCAATTACTGCTTTATTTAATCAGAAACACAATCTAAATGTTATTTGTCTATGCTATTTTACTTTTAATTTAATTAGAAGTAGGCCAACAGCGCCCCCTACAGATTAAATCTCCTTACGAACGGGCTTTAGGACCCGGGGGAGGCTGCCGCTGCACGTGCTATTATTACTGTTTACTCTGTCACACACCGAAGGCGTCATTCTGTACTTGCTTTCACAGATTAAATGCAGCGATCCAAAACAGTCAATCTAATCATCATTCAGACAAAACTTTGCTTCAAGAATGAGCAACACTGCTGACATGATCTAATCACTAGCACACCCTGAGTACATGTGTGTTAGCATATTCCTCTTATCGGCAAGACATATCGGCATTATTTTTCATATCAGGCCGATGCCGATTTACATTTAAAGCCATTATCGGCCGATTCCGATAATATCGTGCATCCCTAAAGGAGGACTTTTATGTTTAGAAAGCAACCCTAATGAAAAGTACAGCATGTGGAATCTTTTTTTGTTTGAGCTGTTGGGTTTTAAGACTGGAAGATACTGTTAATTCCAGGTTTTTCTGTTGTTTTTATTGGTTTTTAGGCATTTTTAGAAGCTTCAAGGATTGTTGCATACCATAATTTATTAGTAGATTAACATCTCTTTACTTTGGTCTGTTGTTTTTTTATTATTACATTTTTTAGGTTTGCAGTGTGACTTGATACTTATTCTGCATTCATTGTCTTGAGTTTTAAACAAGATAAATAGACAAAATAAGGAGGACTTTTATGAAAAAATGCATGAAAAGTGACTCTAATGAAGAGTAGAGCATGTGGAAACTTGCTTTTATGAGTTTTAAGACTGAAATCTACTGTTATTTCCAGGTTTTCTGATGTTTTTGAGCATTTTGATAAGCTTCAGGGTTTGTTTTGTATCATAATTCATAAGCAGATTAATGCCTCTTTGCTTTGGTCTTATTAAATTCTTTCTTCTTGCTGTTCCTGAAATCTCTAATCAAAATTTAATTAGAAAATTCTTGAGCAGCTTTAATCGAGATACATTTGTTGGTGTGAAAATGTAAGATCTAGATGGCTGCTCAAAGTAGAAGATGTAAATCGTTGACACTTGAACTTTAGCTATTGCAAAACACCATTATGGTCTCTTTGAATCTTTAAGCATTGAAATGAGCTGTTGCATTTGTTGAAATGTGTCTTACAAATGGCGACTTGGGTTGTAGTGCTAAAGTGTGAACATTTTTATGTGCCTAAGTTCATCAGTTCTTGAATTTGAACTCTTCCGTTCAGCTATCCTAGTTTCTTGTTATCAGAAATGGTTAAGAAAGAAGATAGTGGCTTTGTGGCAGTAATGGGGTTGAAGGGACGGGTGATAATAATTCTGTGTGATCTGGAGGCAGCTCTGTTTACTCAGCGTCTTGTTCAAACAGACTCTGAGCTCTTTGTTATGTTCAGTTGACATGATGTTCTGGTCGTTCTGTTTGGTCATAGTACAGTCACAGAGAAAGACTGTCATTGTGTGCTACTCATATTGTCTGATCAAAGTCAAAATATAAGAAAGGAACAATTATATTATTGATAAAGGAATGTGCAGATACATTACAAGCTCAAAATATAGTAATAACTAATGGTTAGCATTTAGTTATGAGTTCAAAAGTTTGGGGATGGTAAGTTTATTAAAAAAGTCTCTTGTACTCATCAAGGTTGCATTTATTTAACCAAAAATTCAATAAAAAAAACAATAAAATTGTGAAATATTATTACAATTTAAAATAACTGTTTTCTATCTTGAATATATTGTAAAATAAAAATTTTTCCTGTGAATTTTCAGCATCATTACTCCAGTCTTCAGTGTCACATGATCCTATTTAGAAATCATTTATATTTATATATATTTATACAGTGCCTTGTAGAAGTATTCAAACCCCTTCCATTTTTTTTTTTCACATTTTATGTTGCAGCTTTATGTTAAACTGCATTAAATTACTTTTTTTCCCACATCAATCTACACTCCATACACCATAATGGCAACGCAAAAACAGAACTGTCACAACTTTGTAAATTTATAAAAAATGAAATTTATGAAATAAGTATTCAAACCCTTAACTCAGTATTTAACTGAAGCACCTTTACAGGCTGAAGTCTTTTTTGTTTGATGTGACAAGCTTTGCTCATCTGCATTTGGCAATTATCTGCCATTCTTCACCTCACCTGTTCACCTCTCAAGCTCTGTCGGGTTGGATGGGGGCAGATGCCCAGGCTGTGGCTGGGCCACTCAAGGACATTCACAGAGCTGTCTATAAGCCACTCTTGCTGTGTGTTTAGGGTCATTGTCGCGTTGGAATGTGAGTTTTCTGCCCAGTCTGAGGTCCTGAATGCCCTGGACTGGGTTTTCATTAAGGCTATCTCTATATTTTGGTGTATTGAGCTGTTCTTCTATGAGTCCCTCAGTAACTGCCACTGAAAAACAGCCCCACAGCATGAGGCTGCTACCACCACACTTTATTTTTGGGATGGTACTCTGCAGGTGATGAGCAGAGCTGGTTTCCTTCAAA
>JAFVLL020041260.1:0-15051 GCA_021397915.2 Tor tambroides | reverse complement strand
ATTTTCAGCTGTTAGACCTTTTATTAAGATGTGTGTGCTGTTCCAAATCATACCCATTCAATTGAATTTGACACAGGTTAACTTCACTCAAAGTGCATTAACATCTACAAGCAATATGAATGCTCCTGAGCTAAATTTCAACTGTGCCAGATAAAGGTTTGAATACTTATGCAGTGGAATCATTTATATTTTTTATGTATAATAAATTTGCAAAGATGTTAAAAACCTGTTATTTGCTTTGTCATTATGGTGTGTGGAGTGTAGATTGTTGTGGGAAAAAAAGTAATTTAAAGCGGTTTAACGTAAGGCTGTAACATAAAAAAAAAAATGAAGGGGTTTGAATACTTCTGCAAGGCACTGTATATATATATATATATATATATATACATATATATATATATATTTTTTATCTAGTAAATATGCAAATAAGAATATTACACTGCACAATTTAATATCTGAAAACCTGCTATCCAGGATTAATTAATAACCCAGTTTAGACAATGTGAAAGTTGAACTAGGATAACCCAGGATTACGTTGTTATTCAGTCTGTGACACACTTTCACTTGAGATAACCTCATTAATATTTCCCTCTATAGTGGATTTGTTTCCTTGTATATCATGCCTAATATTTGGATGGTATTTAAATTGGGTGTGAAGTGCTGTTAATGTGTAATTCACTAAATGGCTCCGAAATCAACACAATAGCATGTAGGTTCACACCAGCTCTACTTGTATTCCCAGATCAGGTGGTGTCTCAGGTGTGTGTAGGTACATAAGCTTGTGGTTTTGCCTCAGGTCAGCATCGCAACTATCAAACTCTGTTTTTAGTAGCAGCAGAGCTGTTTTGCCATCAACACTCAACAGATTTAGTGAGTCATTTGTTAAGGCTCAGAAACTGATTATATACAACAGCTACAGAATCTCACAGATACATACATCACTGTCTTTCCATAATTTGATTATTTACCCTTTTATTGTTTGCTATTATCAAGATTGTTGTGCTTTCATAGCACGTTTGTTGTAGGTTTAAATGGATGCAGCAGAGTACTGTAAAACATTAATGAAAATAATGAGGATCTGTTTTGGTTTTTGGCATAAATCCACAGTGCTGAATAAGCCTGATTTTATCATGAATGCTTATATGTCTATGAGGCTAAATCTAACTGACTCATTTAATTCCGGATTTAAATAACTTGCAAATACTGTATCCATTGGATCCATTGGTGTTAAATGCTAAATTTCTCCAAATCTGTTCTGATGAAGAATAAAAACTCATCTAGATTTTGAATGGCCTGAGTGTGAGTAAATGCAAATTTTCACTATTCCTTTAAGAGAGTAAATGATGTCAATTTTGGTTTGATGTTAAAAGCAATCGTCTTCTCTCATTAGGAACAGATTCCTCCTTGAATAAATTCAGTAATATAATCTGAGATGCTCTAGTCATGTTTTTTAAAGGGGGTGTTGACATGAAACATAAATGTTTAAAGTATGACATGTAAAATCTTGTCTGGCTGTGCTTGTGTTCACCAGACTGCCGTCATGATTGGGACACTTAGTGAGTGGTTGTGGTGGGACCGGCTGTGGCTGCCGGGGAACCTCACATGGGCCGATCTCAAAGACAAGGAAGGGCTCGTCTACGCCAGAGCATCCCACCTCTACGTCACTGTGCCATATGCTTTAGTCTTCCTTGTAGTCAGATACCTCTTTGAAAGGTGAGTCGCTTGAGGAATTTCTGTGATTATGTTGCAGGAAAATGGAAATTTGATCAATGACTTGGGGGCAGATTTCAGAGGCCAGCGTGAGAATTAGTTAGTTTTGCTAATCTGAAATATGATCAGTGTTGAAGAACTTTACAAGCTACAAAGCTTATTTAAAGTAAAACTACCCATTTGATGTATTCATACTGTAGTCATACTGAAGTTGTAAGTAAAGCAAATATTACTAGAGTACTTTTAAGTTAGTTTTCCCCCAAAACTGAATATAATTTTGATTCATATGAAAGATGTAAAAAGATGCTTCAGGGATGATTTATGTTTGGAATGTAATGTTAAAGGGTTATTCCACCTCAAAATGAAAATTTTGTCATTAATCACTTACCCCCATGTTGTTCCAAACCCGTAAAACCTTCATTCATCTTCAGAACACAAATTAAGATATTTTTGATGAATTCTGACAGCTCTCTGACCCTCCCATAGACAGCAATGTAATTAACACGATCAACATCCAGAAACGTAGCAAGGAGATCGGTAATGTGAGAATATGTTTTGTACGGAAAGAAAAAAAAAAGACTTTATTCAACAATTCGTCTCCTCGTAGTGCCATTTTGGAGAGTATCCACTGCACGCAAAAAGCGTAAGCTGTTGTGTGTCAGCTGCGTCACGCTTTTTGCGTGGAGGAGACGAATTGTTGAATAAAGTTTTTTTTTTTCTTTCCGTACAAAACATATTCTCGTAGCTTCATAAAATTACGGTTGAACCCCTGATGTCACATGGATTATTTTACCGATCTCCTTGCTATGTTTCTGGACGTTGATCGTGTTAATTACATCGCTGTCTATGGGAGGGTCAGAGAGCTGTCAGAATGCATCAAAAATATCTTCATTTTTTTTCCCGAAGATGAACAAAGCTTTTACAGGTTTGGAACGACATGGGGTAAGTGATTAATGACAAAAAATTCATTTTGGGGTGGAATAACCCTTTAAGAATTGCATATAATAAAAAAATGTTAACCATCTAATTCTACTAACGTCTGTTTTTTTAGGTTGATAGCGACACCGCTTGCAGCTTTGCTTGGCGTTACAGAGAAAACCAGATACAAAGTGGAGCACAATGCTGTTCTTGAACATTATTTCATTACAAAGTCAAAACACCCAGGAGAGGTAACATCATTCTCCTCTCACTCAACAACATCACATTCAGATCCACATCAGATTCAAAGTCGCATATTGCTTGATCACTGAGGAGTGGGGAGAACCACTGTTTTATACATTAAGACAAGATTTTCTGTAAAGCTTCTTTGGAAACTTGAATTGAAACTTGAATTTAGGATTTGTTTCCATTTTTATTTTATTTTATTTTATTTTTTATATATTTATTTTTTTACCCACCCCATACATAGTAAACGACTATATTTAAGATTTAGGTTTAATAGTTAAATATTAAAAATGATTTATTAGATTAAACCATCAACCCAGATCAAGTACTTGAGGTTTTTCAGCTAATGAAGAATTTTTAGCCCCTTCAGAAACTGATTTAATGGTTTCATTGAAGAGTCTGATTTCATGTGCTTTATAAAAATTAAAATCTATATTATATATTTTTACATATATTGAATTTTATTTACTTTAATATTTATTCAATTGTACACCCTTGTAAAATTTGAGACACTTTTTTTTTGTAAGTATTTATGCAAATCTGGAAAAACTGGGATTTTATTTATTTATTTATTTATTTTGGGTAGCATTTGGTAAAATAAAGCCAGAATTATGATGCATAAACAGTTATACTAAAATCAACATATCTCTTGTCTGAAATGAGATGATTTGCAGTATTTCTCGACTTACCCTTCTCTCTTCCATTTCTTATCAGGCAGATATTGAAGGCCTTTGCAAAAAATGCAGCTGGTCCAGTAGACAAGTGGAGCGCTGGTTCAGGAGGAGACGAAACCAGGACCGTCCTGGGGTTCTGAAAAAATTCAGAGAGGCCAGGTATGAAATTCACTAAATATGACTTATTACACATCTATCTGGAATACTTGATTCTGATTGGTCAGTCGCTGCATTCTGTAGTCAAATATTATTGTATAATGATGATAAACTAGTGTTCTTGCATTATTATAACTCAAACAGTTGACACACACACACACACACACACACACTTGTTTTTATTTTATAAAACATGGGTCCCATTTGTTAATATTTTAATGTTTAATAAATTAAATTAATAAATGCTGTAAATGTATTGTTCACTTTTCATGTTAACTAGAGTAGTTAACTAACAAATGAAACCTTATTATAAAGTGTTACCTATAAAACACTGTTCCACATGTAATACCCACAATGCACTGCAGTGGTCATAAGGCACAAGTCTAGACAGGACCTGATACCCAAGTGGTTGCTAATTTGTTGCTGTCTGCTTATGCTGTCAAGACTAGTGTTGACTAGTTGTTTTGATTTGAATGTAATCCCTGATCACATGAGCTTTCCTCTCTGTTGGATTGTCTCTGTAGCTGGCGAATGGTGTTTTATCTGGCGGCGTTCACTGGTGGAATCATAGCCCTGTATGATGTGAGTTTATCCTCTTCCTTCAACATATACCTGCATATCCTTCTGCATCTCTGAAGTAGGAAATATGTGAAAATTGTGCCTCTTTTCCTGTACTGATGATTGACATGATTTTGGCCATTGTGATCAGCATATGGTGCCCTCAGGGGTTGAGAAATCTATGTATTTGTAACCTCTGATGAATGAACGCTGTGGGAAATACAAAGCAATTTGGGACACACTACACAGGCAGCTCATATAGTGTGCATGCACAGCGCTCAGGAGGGATGCAACTAACAATTGATTTTAATAGAATTTGGTGTTGTGATGTTGCTAAGCTAATGGCATGATACATAGTTTACACAAATACTGGGTAAACTCATTTTTAATTAAACTAAAGGTATTGATTACATTTGGGATTGAATAAATCCTATATTTATATTTGGATAAAAATATTGCAATGCTTTATTATGGCAGTGGTTCTCAATCTTTTTGCCTCCATTATCCACAACAGTATTCAAGTTCCCCTAAACATAGTTTTGTCAATTTATTTTAATTTAAAGACACAATTAAGCAATTAACAATTAAAATAATTAAATGTCACAATACTGTTATTTAAGAACTGAACTTTCTCCACTCCATGAATTTACATGACTTTTCCAGTCCACATGATTTAAGGATAAGGATTTTTTTTTTTAAAGGTTTGTACTCAATTTCTGACCAACAAAATATTTTAGAGCTAGAACATGTATTTATTTACTCTAAAAATCACACTTTTAAAACTAGGTCTCCTTTCAGAGCTAGAAAAGTGTATATTCATTATAAAAAAATAATAAAAAAAGAATTTTAAAAATGAATTAAAAAAAAAAATGAAATAATTGTTTATTTTTTACTTTACCAGGTCTAAAAAAAAAAAAAAAAATCACACTTTTAAAATTAGGTCTCATCACACATCTGTTTTCCAAGACAGTGGCATCCAGGGGTGATTCTAGGACTTTTATTTTAGGGGGGCTCAGCCCCCCAGTGAGGATATATATTCAAATGAAAATGGCAACATGATCGTTTTATAAAGTATATGCGTTCATATGTGCTTCATTTTCACTGGAGGAAACCTGTGGTGTGATGAGGGGTGAACAGCAGCGAAAACTTAGGCTACAGTAACGTTAGATGGGGAACCGATTGCTCCCCGTGATATTTTGTAAACTGTATGTATGACAAAGAACAGCACTGATGCAGATATTATAACAATCTATCGATAAACACACACCTGGTCCTCTGTTTCTCGCTCTGCGCCGCCGCGGTCTGATGATTGAAAAAGAATGCACTGAAAGACAGGGAGCACTGAAAGTTGATCGAAGTCTACTGCCGTTTTCATATTAAATTTAAAGGGGACTGAGGCGATCACGAAATTGTGTACAGTTTATGGAGCTAATCGCAAAATTTTAGGGGGGCTGAGTAGTCATTTTGGGGGGGCTATAGCCCCCCTAAAAATGGCCTAGCGACGCCCATGGTGGCATCCCTGGTTCTTCAAAAGAAAACACAGTTGTTGAAAAACAGCTGTTGACGGCATATTAAAATAAGAAATACCTAGTTATTTAGTCGTATTAGCTTAGTTTATTTTATCTTTATTTAAATCATTTAATTAATCTTGAGGCCCCCTTGGAAATTTGCAGAGGCCCCTCGTTTCAGAACCACTGCACTATGGGATTTCCACATGGGATTGGCTTTTGGAAGTCTTTGTGTTGGGATTGTGCCTATGATGCTTTAAAATGTTGCCTAAGTAGGCAGCATACTAGATTTTAGAACACAGCCACCTTTCAGCTCCAAAAATAAATAAATAAAAAGCCAATGATCCATAAAGTTGAATATTGATTCATCTATTTATTACAGAAACCCTGGTTTTATAACTTGCAGGAGGTATGGAATGGCTATCCCAGACAGGTACGTTCCAGTCCTTAGATCTTTAATTTGCTTGTATTTGTTCCAAGGGATATTTTATTGTTCATATCACCTGCACTAATAAAAGCAGGCGAGATTTTGTTCACTTTGACCCGGCCCCGATAAAGGGTTCACGCAACACTCAAATTTGCGGCACGGCTAATAAATAAGGCAGATAATAAGGCTCACGCTAGGTCCAAATCAAACATGGCCATATTTAGAAGAAAGATGTCTTTTTTTGGCCCAGCAGAAGGTTTTTTTTGGAAGCGCTCACACTTGTTATGTGAGTTCCAGGTTGCAATCAAAAGAACAGTGATGTCATTCAGATTGGCACTCAAAACATTGAGTTTCCTAGAATAATCACTCCAAAAAAAGAGCCCTCTTCAAAATCCCGCTGCGTCAAAGCACAAAGAATTACATAAAATTCACATTGAGTTATAGCTCGGATCAATCAGAGTCTTTTACTTTTTCCGTCATAAAAATGTAGCGGTGGTCATCTCTTGTTATCGTGCATGTTTCTGAGAGCTTGTTGTTGTGTTTTTGCTCCTGCAGTCCATGCTAGACTCGCAGTACTGGTATTATATTTTGGAGATGAGCTTCTATTTGTCGCTAGTGCTCAGAATAACCTTCGACGTCAAACGAAAGGTCAGTATTATGTGAAGCATTTTAACTACTTGAACTCTTTCAAATTATATTTCAAACTGGTTCGTCTGCGCCTAAGCATTTATCACATGACCTGAAATAAACATCTGATCATTATTTACACAATGAAAGCTATTGTAATCTATCATTTAAAGCCAGATTGATTTGTTGTTGTTTTTATCTCATCTAACTGCACGTGGACTTTTTCTCTGTCACTGGGAATGATTGTGAAAACTTTCTGTGAATGTTTCTCCTATATATTTATTTCAGGACTTTAAAGAGCAGATCATCCATCATTGGGCCACACTGACGCTCTTGGCGTTCTCCTGGTGTGGGAACTACATCCGGGTCGGGACCCTGGTCATGCTCATTCACGATTCCTCTGACATTCTTTTAGAGGTTAATGATATGTCAAATCTTACTTTATTTGATTATTCTTTGTTGTGTTTTTAGCCATTTACCCCTGCATTAGAGAGTGATAGGAAATTTGTTTGGTGGAATGGGATCATGAAACATTGCAGGCTGGATTTATACTATGTTTTCATGACTCATTTCTTGCATTTAAGGTTTAAACAACCAAGAACAGTGGTCACCTTGCACTAAGGCAAAATACAACTTTAGTCTAAACAGATTTACCGGTTATTAAAAAAAAGGGACAAGTCCTCCAATATGTCACTCAAAAAATCCAGTTTCTGTAGGGAATATGTTTTTCATTCCTTTTAATGAAGTGTCAGAATAATTTAGTCACTATTAATTGCACTAATTATTGCAAACTGAACAACTGATGTTCTTACTGGTTTCATATGGTTGACACGAGTGTTATTTAGTGAGAAAGTATAGTTTTGTTAATATTTTTGTTAATAGTTTTTATTTTTATATTTTGTTTTCATTTTAATTTTTGTTAAAGTTTTAGTAATTTAAAAAAAAAATGTTTATTAGTTTTTGTTTGTTTTAAATACGTCTATAGTTAATATAAACTTTTATTTCAGGTTTAGTTTCATTACATCAAGTTAAACTAAAAGAAATGAGCTGAAATACTGACGTAAAATTATATATATATATCAAGTAATGAAAGACTTAATGGTTTTAGTGGTCACACTTTATTTTAATGTCCAATTCTCGCTATTAACAAACCATTAACTAGGAATTTTGCCTCAATAAACTCCTAGTTTGCTGTTTATTAATAGTTAATAAGGTAGCAGAGTTATTTTAAAATATATACATTAATATATATATAGTATAAATATATACAGTTAAAATGTTTGGTGTCTCTTATGATCACCAAGGCTGTATTTATTTGATCAGAAGTACAGTAAAAATAGTAAAATTGTGAAATATTATTACAATTTAAAATAACTGTTTTCTATTTGAATACATTTTAAAATGTAATTTATTTCTTTGATGCAAAGCTGAATTTTCAGCATCATTACTCCAGTCTTCAGTGTCACATGATCCTTCAGAAATCATTCTAATATGCTGATTTGCTGCTCAAGAAACATTTCTTACTAGTATCAATGTTGAAAATATTTTGCTTAATTTTTGTAGAAACCAACTTTTGTAGGATTTTTTTCATGAAGAGAAAGTTCAAAAGAACAGCATTTACATGAAATGATTCTTTTGTAACATTATAAATGTTTACTGTCACTTTTGATCAATTTAATGCATCCTTGTTAAATAAAAGAATACATTTTTTTAGTGTGTTGTTAAGTTTAGGTATTGGGTCATGCAGAGTATGTGCTTTATAAGTACTAATACACAGCTAATATGTTACTAATAGGCATGCTAATAAGAAACCACTTAATAGTGAGAATTGGTCCCTAAACTAAAGTGTTACCATTTTAATTTTAGTTAACTGTAATAACCCTGGTTGACACTGTACAACCTGCACTGTTTGTTATTTTTGTGTTATTTCTCCGCAGACGGCCAAGATCTTCAACTACGCCAAATGGGAAAGCACGTGCAATGGCATCTTTGTGGTATTTGCTGCCGTCTTCATAGTCACGCGACTCATAATCTTTCCATTTTGGTGAGAATTTTGCGTGACTATTATTTCCAAGCTCTGATAAGCTCTGATAAAGAGTCTCGAGTGTATTTTACATAACGTGCATGCATTATTTGTTTATTACAACTAGTATTAAAAACTGTCTCTGTCTCATGTATCTTTATTCCAGGGAACAGTGTATTGTCACTCTTCTTCTTTCTTCTTTTAATTTCATGCTTGTCATCCTGTTGATGCTGCACGTATTCTGGGCTTATCTGATTCTACGTATGGTGAAGATGTTCCTTTTCGGAAGTGTAAGTTGTACTAATTTCATTTGGAAATGCTTTCTTTTTTTTAAAATGTCTTGTTTGTGAATTTTCAGCATCATTACTCCAGTCTTCAGTGTCACATGATCCTTCAGAAATCCTTCTAATATGCTGATTTGCTGCTCAAGAAACATTTCTTACTAGTATCAACGTTGAAAACAGTTTTGCTTAAAATTTTTGTAGAAAGCAATTTTTGTAGGATTCTTTGATGAAGAGAAAGTTCAAAAGAATTACATGAAATGATTCTTTTGTAACATTATAAATGTTTACTGTCACTTTTGATCAATTTAATGCATCCTTGTTAAATAAAAGAATACATTTTTTTAGTGTGTTAATAATATGTTTGGACAAATAGTGTTATTATTGTTTAGGTCAGAGCTATCTGTTGAAACAGAAAACTCCTGTAGGAAACACTGCCTTGATTCATGTGAAACACACTTAAACAAAGCCCTACATGATGCATATAATAGCAGCTATAGAGAAAGCCATCCTGCATGAATTATACTCTAAACTGAAACGATGACACAAGCTTGTAACGCTGACTGAGTTATCCAGGTCTGTGCCGTTGTTCTGTTATTTCCAATTACACTGGCGTCTTGATTAAAATAAGCCCTGCCAGCCTGTAGTTAGTGCTCTATTGTTTTCACTCGAGCTCGGTCTATTGAAAAAGGTGAGTCATAATTTGAGAGTGATTGCACTGGCAGCATACATGATCTCTCGCAAATGCAGAGCGGATGAGGGATGCCAGATTCATTCGCTTCTCTGCTCCACGTACCTGCAGCCTGTTGCTCAAAGGGACCTAATTAGTCATGATTTAGTGCACATCAGACTGTTCGGATTCATTTGCTATGGATGATGGATTGTGTATCTGCGCATCTGGTTTCTACAAACGGCTCGTTAGGTTAATGTTTCAAGGCCGGCCGTATTTTCAGATGCTGTGGTTTTGATTGTGGCTTTCAAAAGTACAGGAAGTTCAAAGATCGGCTTGCTTATTGTTTGATTTTCAAATGTTTGCTAAGCTAAGGATCAATAAACCTGCTGCTTATATATGGATCATACTTTGGGTTAGTGATTTAAACAAACTTATATTAAACTTTGGCATGTAAAAACCACTCAACCATTTAGCAACCACACAGAAACAACCTAGCATAGTTTTGCATGGATAAACACTACTCAAATTCTCTTTCTTGAATTCTGTTTTAGTTGTTGTGCTGAATATAAATGACTATTTTTAACTCTGCCTTTTCCTTGCATTTTATGAACTTAAAATAACTGGTTGAATATTCACATCTGCGAGCGACTAATTTGGCAAGTGTTTTAGGCTATTTAATTAGCCGATATACATGGAATAATCATGACTTTTTATCTCATGATCTCATAATTATTTTTTTTAACTCAAAATTGCAGGAAATAAACTCGTAATTCTGAGAAGAAAAGTCAGAATTGTGATATATAAACCCATATCTCACAATTTTTATTGTGAGATAAAAATTTGCAATTACCTTTTTATTTTTTATTATATATATCTAGTATATATCTTGCAATTCTGACTTTTTTTTTTTTCCAGAATTTCACATTTATATCTTGCAATTCTGAGTCTGAATCGTGAGATAAAAAGTCACAATTACCTTTTTTTTTTTTTGAGGTCAATGAGTTTTTACAAATAAAAGGATCAGAATTTCCCAGTTTCATTCTCAAATTTGTTTTGGAAATAAAATGTTGTGTTAACTATAACTGACTAGTTTTATTAACTATTTCATTCTTTTCTCTTCCACAAAATGCTTTTTTGATAGTTAACCAAAGACGAGAGAAGTGACAATGAAGAAGAAGAGGACGGGGAAACCAGTGTGACCGAGGACAATGACGGACGTGTGAAAGTGACCAATGGCTGTGGAGCAGGAGGCGGGGCTAATCGTCACTGACACCTCTTCTCTCAAACTGTGAAGGACTTTGAATCACCCTCAGGGATGCGAGGAGCCAAAAACATACATTTGATTTATTGTCACGCAGAGAATATGCCAGAAACCTGTCAAAACAAATTGCATCTTTTAATAACACTGAAAAAAACTCTTTTTTCCCCACTCGGCTTCACTGGAGACGACTTGCTGTGTGTCTTGGCTGCTTCAAAACCTTTTCCCCCTTTCAACGAAAACTTTTTCATTATGGCACAAGATCACATGGGTAATTATGAAAGAACACGGTGCAAAGAAAAAGAAACTCCTCGTAAGTTTTAATAGACTCCTCATTGTTTTTGAAGCTCAAAGATCACATCACACTGGCTGCTCTCGCCGTCTGGCATCGCCCATCGAGGCTTCATCTGCTGTGCTGTTGAGTTTTACATCAACCTCTGCTGTCCAGCACAGCCTCTAGTGAGAACTAATAAGATGAGATCTCAAGTTTATGTTTCCTGCAAGTGATTTTGAAGAAGAACATCTGCTTTTGTATCACTTTAACCTCTTGACACGATGGACAGCAGGCATCGTTTTCTTTCATTTTTACGCCGTGTCTACACTGAATGCATCGAACAGAGTTCACACTGCAATAGCGAGTTTTTCTTTTGTCACTGCAGGCCATTTTCAGAAACTTTTGATGGCTGGAATACAGTCTCTGTACTGCTGGTTTCTAGTATGCATTTCTATGCTTCCTCAGCATCTGCACTCAAAGAATGTTATTTCAAAGCACCAGCTGTTATTGAAAATGAAGGACTTCCAGTCAGTCAGTAGTTACCTTCAGATGTGTATGCCGCAAAACCAAAAGTGTTATTATTATAATAGTTCATTTTAAACTTTTTAATGTTAATCTTGCTTGTTTCTTCAAACCAGATGTTATCTGTCTATCTATCTATCTAGACCTCGATTCAAATTGAATTCAAATTCAAGAATTGTTTTTTAAAGGCATTCTAAATTCAGCTCTGAATGGCGCACAACCCTTTTTCAGCTGTCGCTCCGTTATGACAGAAGTTGAAATAGAAAAGCTTTGTAGAGTATAGACACGGTTTTATAGGATATTATAGTATGGATGTGACTTAAAACTACCTAAGTATATCTGAAGTATGATGTATGTTTTAAATTTGAGATTTTTTAATATGTCTTGTTGACATTTTATGAACTTAAAATAGCTGGTTGAATATTCACATCTGTGAGCGACTGATTTGGCAAGTGTTTTAAGCTATATAATTAGATGAAATATGTATGAGAGAATGACTACATAAATTGAAGTGAATGAATGAAAGTCAGGCCTTTGCAAATGAAATTTTATGACAACTCATTTTTGCTTGTCTGGGGTGATGCACAGATCCAGAGATCAGCAGAGATGTTTTTGAGAATTTATGTAGGGCATTTAATGTAAATTAATGTAGGGCATTTAATTTAATGCACTGAAAGTGTAAAGGAATTATTGAAGGATATTTTTTTAATGTTAAATTCTAATTTTATTGTAATAAAGTTTTTGATCCAATATTTCAGTATGCCAGTTTTATAATACTTTTCAGATCTTTAGTTACTGTTCATCTAAATGGCTACAGATGTCATTTTTCCTCCTCTCAAGGTACTCAAGCATCTTAATGTCATTATGAAACAACAAACTGGATCTTTAACCTCCCTCACACTGAAAGTTATTTGTACTTCCTCTGTTAACTACTAGGGGGAGCAGTTGACCACAATACTGACTTGTGCAGGAAGCACAGAACTTGTTCTACAGTGTCAAATCAAAATGATACCTGCTAAATAGGCATAATTTTTGACATTACAATATGTTATACTTGCTTTCATTATGGTGCTTCCTGGGATGACTGTATGGATCCAAGCTTCCTGGTGTTTTCATGCAGGTAATTTTCTATATTGTGCTTTAACTGATGACCACCAGAAAAAAGGCTCAGCTCCTAAACATGATTACCATTAGTGGTGTTTGCTGAAGTATAAGCATCACCAATACTGTAGCTCATACAAAACATTTGGCACACAGCTCAACTCTTTATGGACATGAACCTAATATTGTAAGGCATGCAATTAACTTTCCAAACAATTTTTATCATGTTTTTTCAATGGTGAAACTCACACTCTTAAACTGAACGAAGGGCAGTCATATCAGAGAGACCTGAGGGTGGTCTCTAATGACTTCTGCCCAGCCATGGCTCATCTGAAAGGGCAGATGCGGCAGAGCCAAAATATTAATCCCAAACACAGACCTATATAAACTGAATTAATAACAAATAAATATTAACCCCAAACATAGACCAGTATAAATGTATTTTTATTGGTCTAAAACCAATATTTTTGGATTCTCTAGACTATTTTATGTCATAAAGTGAACAGGATATATTAATATTTAAGGTATGGCTTCAGCAGGCATGTATTATTATATTAAGCAGGGCAGACAGAGCCTGAGCCCTCCCAGCTGTACAGCGCCCCACAATTTTCCAGTGTAAATCTGTGGTGAGAAATGCAACTGCAGCGCCCTCTAATATAGAGCCATTGGGGCAGATTTAACACTGTGTCGTTTATTTTCACGTTACGTTACGTAAACCTCGCGCCAGATCAAGACAATATCAATCAGTTTAAGCTATCTGTCTATTAGTCTGCATCACGTCAGCAACTAGTTGGCATGTCTGTTCTTCTTATGTGGAGTAGCGTACCAAATTAATAAAGTATAAAGCCTTTATTGTAGCCTTTATATAGTTCTGTTGTGTTTTAGGTTTGTTCTGAGAATAGACCTAACTTTATTTTCCTCACTGGAATTTCTCCACAACTTGTAATAATCTTAATCAATATTCGGAGACAATACATACTAATTCTGAGATAGCATTCTATGCATGTGTTGTGTGTACTAAAAGCCTATCATTCAGCATTTTGGCAACAACCTTTGCCAAAAGCGTTCTGCATGTGTTCATTATTTAGAATATAAAGACTACAAAATGTTTATCATAAACAAGTGATAAGACCCTAAATTTACGGTCAGGAGCTGCTACTGCTTGGGCCAGTAGGAAATCATCCAGAACACCCTAGAAACCACTTTGCAATATCCCAAAATCTCTCAACACACCTAGGCAATCATTTAGACACATGCATATATTTAAGTGCATTTTCAGGGTGTTCTGGTAGTTTTTAGTATATTGCTACGCTGTTGCTAGTGCAGTGTTATGGAGTTTCTAGCCTGTCCTGGGTGTTTTTTTATTGCATTGCTATGGGATTTCTGCTGTGTTCTGGATGATTTTTAGTGCATTGCTGTGGTGTTGCTAAAGCTATGGAGTGTTGCTGGGTGATTCAGTGATTGTAAATCTCAGTGCATTATTACTGCTAGTACTCTGCTTTTAAACTAATCAGCAGACTTATTTTGCCGTAAATTCTGTGCTCAGATATCATCATAGCGCCACTATATCCAGCCTAGATAATTCTTCCGTGGCCGTCACTCATTACGGGCCACTTGGCTGTGCCAGCGGCCCCGCTATCCACAGGAAGCAGCAGTAACTCTTCTGTGGTGCTTTGGAAAAGAGGAATGAGAAATCAAAGCACTTGAAATAGGATTAAAGCCTCTGCTGACCTACTCTAATGAACTTTATCCACTCGCAAGAGCTCAGTTCTCAGGGTACGGACTGCTGATATATGAGTTTTGGTTGTTTGTACTGTTGAAAGAGAATTAACGTGATGTAGATTCTTCTTACAACAAAAAATTGTTCAGCTCTAATATGTAATTCAGAACTCATTAGCAACCACACTGCAACTGCATAGCATGACTTCTGAATTGTATCACAGAAAACATTATGCAATGCATTTTTGTTTTATTTTTCTTATTGCATATTGACACTAGGCTTATTGTCACAAATGCAAAAGCCTTTTTGTGTTATATATTGCAGGAATTGCACTGACCTCATTTAGTTTTGGTCTTTTAATCACTGTATATGGGA
>JAFVLL020041258.1:26431-33298 GCA_021397915.2 Tor tambroides | reverse complement strand
TGGAGTGGTGTGGATTATTGTGATGTTTTTATCAGCTGTTTGGACTCTCATTCTGACGGCACCCATTCACTGCAGAGCATCCATTGCTGAGACATTTATCCAAATCTGATGAAGAAACAAACTCATCCTAATCTCAGATCACCTGAGAAATTCAAATTTTCAGCATGGTTATTTTTGCGTGCATTATTATTTTAGCACATCGTGGTCTTGATTGAGCTGATTGTGTCTAGATCAGGGTGTTTGGGCGGTTTCTCTCCTCCATGGGTCTCTGTACTTGTTGAAGCTCAGCACCTGACAGTGAAACTCGGTCAGCGCTCGCGGCATCGGCGAAACCTCCTGCCATTCGGACCGTCGGCTGTCGTACACCTGCACCTCGTCCGTGATCTCATCGGGGGAATAATCGCCACCAAGGATATAGATCTTATCCCTCACACCAATGGCTCCCGCGTTAAACCCAGCGCACTCAAACGAACCTTCGCCCTTCCAAACGCAAGTTTCCGGACAGAAGCTATAAACTTTATACGTCGAGAGATCGCACAAATACAGCGTTTCGTTAATGGAAACGGATTTGACGAGCGTTGCATGGAAGAACTGGCCGAATTCTGCTACCAGCTGGCACCACTGATCCGCAGCAGCATCATAGCAGAAAAAACAATCAAGCGACGGATTGAAAGCTTCGGTAATTTCCACTTCGGATCCGAGAGTGTAAATAACACTTCCGCATGCGCTAGCTTCCGGAAAGTAGATTCCTCTTGGAAGAGGGCTAACGGAAGTCCAAACGCGGTTTAGAGGATCAAAGTATTCAACGTCTAAAATGCTACAAGCGTCACGCGTTTTTCCGCCAATTACGTAAATGCGATTTAGAGCGGCAACGGATGCATGCATCGTGCGTGGATTACGCATGCGCAGAGTTTGCGAAAAGCTTTGTGCAACGGGACAGTAGCACCAGACTTCATCTGTTGCATCGTGATACGGCGTTGCAATGTGCATGCGAACTGTGCGACAACATTCTCCGCGGCATCCACCAAAGATGAAGAGTTTTTCTCCGAAACTGGTAATCGCTGATCCAGGCAGATCTAAAATCTTCGCGGAATCGTGCGGAAGCTCCGTCCAGTGATCCGCACCAATGTTGTAGCAAAACGCATGCCGAATTTCTTCGTTATCCTCCGTTTTGTGCACGAAAATATAGCTGGATGTGGTCGAAGGTCTGGCGTCGCAAAACAAGCCGCTGGAGCTCTGAACGTTAGCAAGCGCTTCTTTAATCGTGCAAACGCAGCGTCCGTCTGCGCTAAGCAGATCCTCAGCCTCTTCCAACGCAGACGCGCGCAGGTGATGCAGACGGACCCGCGGAAGGAGCTTCGGGAGCAGGTTATCGCGTGTTTGCGGGTTGTGTCGCGTCCAGCGGAGGAGTGCGTGAAGAACGCTTTCTTCATCTGGGACGTTGAGGGAGTCTGAGGACAGGCAGCTCTCTAAGACGCGTTCTGGCATCTCCAGGAAGTCTGGAGCGGAGGAAAGTGTGTGGAAGTGTTGCGTGATGAAGTCAGTTGCGCGACACAGGAGGCGCGAGCAGCCGTAAACTTCAGCGAGCGCGAGCAGCTGCAGGCAGTTGGAGAGATCCAGCGACTGGACTAGAAAATCACTGCAAGCGCGAGAGAGAAAACCCACCTGAGAGAACGAAAGAGACAAGACAAGCTGTTAACATATGTGATTAGATCCCTCCTCTTATTTATATGTGAGCCTGGAGCACAAAAGCAGTCTTAAGTAGCACAGGTATATTTGTAGCAATAGCCAACAATACATTGTATGGCTCAAAATTATACATTTTTCTTTTATGCCAAAAATCATTAGGATATTAAGATCATGTTCCATAAATTTCCTACCATAAATATATCAAAACTTAATTTTTGATTAGTAATATGCATTGCTAAGAACTTCATTTGAACAACTTTAAAGGTGATTTTCTCAATATTTAGATTTTTTTGCACCCTCAGATTCCAGATTTTCAAATATTGTCCTATCCTAACAAACCATACATCAATGAAAAGATTATTTATGATGTAGAAATCTCAATTTCAAAAAATTGACCCTTATGACTGGTTTTGTGGCCAGGGTCACATATTTACTTTAATTTATGATGTTATTTTTACTTTATTTAGTTTATTTAACAGGGACAGTACACATTAATAAACATTACTATAAACGCACCAGATTTAGCATGAAGGCTTTTTGATCTGTAGTCTTTGGACAGAATGTTACAAAGTCATCATAAAAACAAATACTCTATTTAAAATCTAAATTACAAAAATTATGCATTTTATAATTTTGGTGTGTTTTTGATTAGTTATTGTTTTCTAAAAATGTATATATAGTTTTTATTCATTTTATTTCAGTTTTAGTCTTAGTCATTTTAGAACATTAAGTTAAACTAAATGAAAATGAGAAATGTTGCTTTGGCGACTAGCTGAAATAAAATAAGTTTTTTTTTATTATTATTGTAAAAAGTAAATGTGGTGCAGAGCAGTGACAGACAGGACAAAGCAAATTACAAAAAATATTAAAATTGTGATAAACTTGGGAGAAAAAACAAAAGAACAAAAATAGATATAACACCATGGTTATTGTAGTTAACTAAAACAACAAAAATATATATAAATATTTCATATAAATATATAATTATATATAATATAATAAACATTAACGGCAATAAAATAAAATCTAGAAAACCTCAATCTCAACATTTCTCATTTTTATTTAAAATTCATGTACTAAAATAACTAAAACTGAAATAAAAATCAATAAAAAAAACTATAGACATATTTTAAAAAAGAAAACAACTAAAATAAAAATGACAAAAACACAAAATAAATGACTAAAACATTAACTGAAATTAAAATGAAAACATATTTAAAATGAAATACATATATTTAAAATAAAAAAATACAATAGTATGATACTAAAATAACACTAACACAAGAATTTTGTCATTATTTGGTTGCAAACCATTTTCAGATCACTAAACACATTTGATGTCAAATAATCTTTCAGTCTATTTGCCTTTGTGTTCAGTGCAACCAAAACAACAAAACCATCCTCTAATAATAATAATAATAATAATAATCATGTGAGGCTTCTCATCATGTCTTCTGTCTCACCTGCAGGAAAGAGGCGAGCTGAAACAGCATGTCCACATTGTCTTCTCTGATTTCTATTTCAGCAGAATACGCAAAATCCAGGAAAGTGTGGACGGCCTGTGATGAGAGGTTACTGAAGGTCACGGTGCCATCATCCCGCTCGCGCATGTCCAGCTCAAACATCGCCCTGATCAACAGTTCAAAGCTTTTATTCATCAAGGATGCATTAAATTGATCAAAAGTGACAGTAAAGAGATTTATAATGTTACAACAGATTTCTATTTCAAATAAATGCTGCTCTTTTGAACTTTCTATTCATCTGTGAATCCTGAAAAATACAATATATCACAGTTTCCACACAAATATCAACTGTTTTGAACATTGATAATAATCAGAAATGTTTCTTGAGCAGAATATTAGAATGATTTCTGAAGATCATGTGACACTGAAGACTGGAGTAATGATGCTGAAAATACAGCTGCAGATCACAGAAATAAATTACACTTTAACAGATATTCACATAGAAAACAGCTGTTTTAAATTATAATAATATTTCACTATTTTTACTGTATCATATACTGTATACTGATATGTTCAGCAGTGTTCACCTGAAGAAGTCGCTGCATGCGGTGAGAACACAGCGGTGGCAGGGCAGCGTCTCATTCTGCACACAGATGCTGAAGTCGAAGAGAACTCCTTTCTCTCTGAAGCCCTGAAGAACTCTGAGCACCTGCTGACCGTGAGACTCGGACACCAGGAACACTGACCGCCGCTCCGACTCGCCGTTACACAGAGACACCTCCATCAGAACACCTGCTGGAGAACAGCTTTATTACACAACAGCACTTTATATTCAAAACAGCACTCGCTCAGACTGCAGTGAATGGGTGCCGTCAGAATGAGAGTCCAAACAGCTGATAAAAACATCACAATAATCCACACCACTCCAGTCCATCAGTTAACATCTGGAGAAGACAAAAGCTGAAACTAATCCAGCATTAAGATGTTTTTAACTAAAATACATAGAGTCTATAATAACTCTCATTCTGACGGCACCCATTCACTGCAGTGCATCCATTGCTGAGTCACTGATGCAATGCTACATTCTCCAAACCTGATGAAGAAACAAACTCATCCTGATCTCAGATAGCCTGAGGGTGAGCATATTTCCAGCAAATTTCCAGTAAAACATTGTGCAAACACCAACCCTAACCTAGTCCTAAAATCAAAGCGAAATTATTGTTTGATATGAATTCTACTCCTGGACCAACGGAAGTGATGATTCAGCATTCAATGTATTTTAAAAAACCCAATCACTTGAGCTCATCAAAGCTTCCCTTAATATTTCAGACACTCTGTAGAACCCTTTACAGTCATATTCATGATGATTATCATCGTTATGAGTGTGTGTTATAGTAACCAGCGCTGCAGTACCTCAGTTCTGCTGTTCAGAGATCAGTCGCGTCATTCCTCGATCACATCAGACAAAAGAGCGTGTTCTTCTGCTCCATATGCGAACTGTAGACATATGAAGGCTTTGAGGTCTTCAGGAGATGAAGGCGTTTGGATGCAGAGACGCTTCAGCACCCTGGACAGCGCTTCGGCTCCACTGCGCATGCGCGATGACGCGACCGGAACTCAACGTGACGTCAGTATATCAAAATTATTTCATCTTAAAGCTCTTCAAACAGTTAACTTATTTCATCATTTAAATTTATTTTGTTAAAGCTTTCGCTTTGTATTATTTATTTATTGTTATGTACATGTATAAATGGTGCTTTGCTTGCAATGTCACTTCTTTTGATATTTTTGATACCTTTGCATTAATTAATTTTAAAAAACGACGTTAGTTATCTTAATGGTTTTATTTTTTTAATTAGTGTTAGCGTCATTGATTACCTGTTGAAATTCACAATTTGAGGTAATTTCTTCAAATTAGCGATTATTGTGATATTGATTGTACATTAAAATTCTGTCAAAACTAAGTTTTGTCTACAGTTTTCTTCAGAGATCAGACTGGGGCTAGTTGTCACACAGAGGAGGTCTGTCAATCTCAAGTTATACTATAATTTTTAAATGCATATTTTAAACATTTAATTCAAAACTAGGATCACTTTTGTATGGAAGCTTGTTTCTGCCACTGGATAAAAAATTAGAAGGAAGCTGATACTTTTTAATTGTACAATGTGGACTTTTTATTACGATTCTTAGTTTACATGTCACAATTCAGACTTTTTTTCTTGCAATTCAAGTCAAGTCGAGCTTTATTGTCATTCTGCTACATGTGTGGACATATATAGTGGAAGGAAATGTCGTGTCTCGCAGGACCACGGTGCTACATACCAGTTAAACATAAGATAACCATACAACAATCCAAGTATAAGGAAAACAATAGAGCTATACAACAGTTAACCATCTGACTATACATATACTATAAATGCTATAACTACTATACATAGTTGACTACACGTTGTTACATACATAAACCTAGACTGTAAGAACTTTACATAAATACTGTACATGAAATTGTGCAAAAGAGATATTTGTACATGAAATTGTGCAAATATATATATATATATATATATATATATATATATATATTGTACATTAAATTGTGCAGAAGAGATTTTAGGGATTGCTGTTACTGACAGTGCAAGATTTTGTAGTGTAATGCTCATGTAAACATACCTTACTGAGTCTTTGTAGCAGGGAGTGTTTATAGAAAGTGTCTAGTGTGCATATAGTGGGATGAGTGCGTTACTACAGGTGGTTTGTATAGCCCACTCACCTGTGTGTAGCACACTCAGGATTGCACTTAGGAGAAATTGTCAACAGTATTAATGAGTTGGGTGGGAGGGAAGGGGGGGGGGGCTGACGTGTTCATGGTTGAAGAGGGGGACAGGGAGATTGGAGTTAAGAGCTCTCACAGCCTGGGGAAAAAAGCTGTTGAGCAATCTGACAGAGCGAGCTTTGATACTCTGGTACCGTCTTCCTGATGGTAGGAGCTGGAAGAGGTTGTGGGAGGAGTGGGTGGGGTCCTTCACGATGCTGGAGGCCTTGCTGGAACATCGTGCAAGGAAAATGTCCAGGATGGAGGGGAGAGGGGCACCGATGATCTTTGCGGCAGCGTTCACTGTCCGTTGTATTGTTTTGGGGTCAGCAGCACTGCAGTTCCCGTACCAAGCAGTGATGCAGGTGGTCAGCACACTCTCATGGTGCCCCTGTATAAAGTGGTGAGGATGGGTGGCGGGAGACTTGCCCTTTTCAGCCGGCGGAGAAAGTGGAGGCACTGTTGTCCCTTCTTGCTGAGTGACGTGACGTTGGTGGTCCAGGTGAGATCCTCTGTGATGTGCATCCCCAGGAATTTAGTGCTACCGACTCTCTCCACGGTTGAGCCGTCGATGGTCAGTGGGGGGTGGTCAACAGAGTTTCTGCTGAAGTCCATCACAACCTCTTTTGTCTTACTCACATTGAGGGACAAGTTGTTGGCACCACACCATTTCGCCAGCTGTGCCACTTCCTCTCTGTAGCCCGTTTCATCGTTGTTGCTGATGAGGCCTACCACCGTTGTGTCATCAGCAAACTTGATGATGTGGTTGGAGCTGAACTTGGCAGTGCAGTCGTGGGTCAGCAGTGTGAAGAGCAGCGGGCTGAGCACACAGCCTTGTGGGGCACCTGTGCTCAGTGTGGTAACGCTCGAGGTGTTGTGGCCGACACGGACTGACTGAGATCTTCC
>JAFVLL020041258.1:16431-21431 GCA_021397915.2 Tor tambroides | reverse complement strand
GGGTCACATATAATAACTTTAACACAATTATTTCCCTATTTATCACTGTGAAGCTGCTTTGAATCAATCTGTACTGTATAAAGTGCTACAGAAACAATTGTAAAATAATATGACGCACAAGCAACTACTTTAAAATAATTAATCCTATTTATGAAGATAATTAAGCGTTTTAAATGTGGGGCAGCTCTAATATGTCATTGATTATGATGTTTATCGGTTATTAAGGATAATCTTCACCTGTCGATGCCCCGCAGAAGTTTGCCGACGTTCGCTCTCATCTGCTCGAATGTCGTTGCCATGATTCAGAGAGTTTATTTGCTGTTTTTTGAATTGTAAGTGTTTATATTTGTGTTTATTTTCCAGACACTCCGATCCTCGCGAGCGGAACCGCGGCGCATGTGAGCGGCAGGGGCTGTGACGTCATCGGGCGCACGACTGTGACGTAACTCTCTACGATGGCACCGCCTCGTGTGTGGGCGGAGTCATTACGTCACATTTAATACATCTGCTTCTCTCATTTGCTTTTTACATTGACCATCACTCTATATATAGACTAATACAATCACACACAGCAATCATTTCTCTATTATTTATTACAATATATGCCGATAAAATGAACATTGACTTCAATGAGATTCAACTGATCTATTGAACTGCAAAGCTCAACTATTTCAAATATAGTGTATTAAGCTACAAACTCCATCATAATGCACAATGTTTCCATCTTACATGTATTTTGAGCTGCAGCTCGTCATAATAATGGAATTCAATTCAAATTTCACTAAAAGCTTATGGATGTAATTATAATATAAGTCAGACTCTGAAGTGAGTTGCTGTTTTTGTCTCTTCTGATGAAGATTCAGTCCCTTGTTTGCCAATGAACCACACAGAGACATTTTGATTAGATTTATTCAATGTTCAGATGAGCTTTTTTTAAGTGACTATGTTTTCTTTGGATTGACTACTCTAAAGAGAATGCAGGGAAATATAACATTGTGTTTCCTGCTAAATTTCACATATATAAACAAAAGTCTGGCTCAAAACCTCTATGGGGTTAACCTCTAAAAATAATGGGTGTGTCAGTCATAAATTTTTGCTCTAGCGTTTTAGCTAAAAGTAGCTACTAAATCTGTTAAATTTTAGTGAAGAGGAGTCCTAAGTCACTAAGACCAAGTCACAACTATCCTAAAGTGGCTGTTTCCGGCAATCTGCCTCGGAATATAAACACTTTAGAAACATTTGACGATAATGAGCTTTTAAAAAGGTATCAACTTAATCGCGGTTGTATTATGACTACTGTAGAATTTGTCAGGGGACAATTTTCCTTTGATTATATCCTTGTTTTCATTAACCAGTTGGACAAGAAGTAACAGCTGTTCTTGCGTCCAGTTTGCGTCCTCTTCTGCTGGATTTGATTGCTTCTATTGTCTTCATTTGTAAGTCACTTTGGATAAAAGCGTCTGCTAAATGACTAAATGTAAATATACTTGTTTATTTAGTAACACTGCATTTTAAAATCTTTATTTGAATGTGGCAATAATAAATCTCTGACAGAGACCCCTGTCCTATCAGCCAATCACTGTGTGCATAGTTAATGAGCATGCTGACATCATCCATAGCAACGAGGTAAGCCCCGCCCCCTTACTCTTAGCTTAAGACTTCTCTCTACTCCTTAGTAAAAGTTTGTCTCAGCAGCTTTGAGAATAGGTTTTAAGAGAAAACTTATCTAAAAACTTTTACTGCTATTTAGGAGAACTCTTAGTGGTGAGATAAAATGTTTTGTGAATTATATACCTATTTTAAACAAACATTTTTATTAACTCACAAATGCCATTTCTAAAGCGGTCTACACTCTGCCCCAGATCGTATGGAGATATTAATTTGTCTGGTTATTTGATGAGAAAAAGATTAAATGTAGTTGCAATAAACACATCAAGAATCCGTACACCTGCAGCAGAAGACGACTTCTGCCTTCTCTCCTGACCAATCAGCAGAAAGGGGCGCTTAATTCCCGCCCATGTGTAGCAATCAAATATTCAAGCTGTTAATTAATTTTTCTACCCCTGAACGAATAACGAAAAATTAAGCAGAATTCTTGTTTTCCGTTTCTTGGGAAAAAAATGAAAAAATGAAAAAGGAGCCGTTTTCTCATTTTCCTTTCAATATTAAAACAAAAAACCAAGTGATCGCTCAATTACCAATTTTGTTTTTGTAATTTCGAAAAGGAAAATCCATTGGCCGCCAAGTACACGGACCGTCTTGCTGGGAAAAGTAGTTAGCTACAGGAAAAGCTACAGTGTTTTAAAAGTAGCATCGCTACTATAAAGCTACTGAAAAATGTACAGTTAGTAGCATCGCTACTGTAAAGCTACTGAAAAATGTAGTTAACATTAGGAGCGTCACTACTGTAAAGTTACTGAAAAATGTAAAGTTAGTAGCATCGCTACTGTAAAGCTACTGAAAAATGTAGTTAGTAGCATCGCTACTGTAAAGCTCCTGAAAAATGTAGTTAACATTAGTAGCGTCACTACTGTAAAGCTCCTGAAAAATGTAGTTAACATTAGTAGCATCGCTACTGTAAAGCTCCTGAAAAATGTAGTTAACATTAGTAGCGTCACTACTGTAAAGCTCCTGAAAAATGTAGTTACGTTAGTAGCGTCGCTACTGTAAAGCTACTGAAAAATGTAGTTACGTTAGTAGCGTCACTACTGTAAAGCTACTGAAAAATGTAGTTACGTTAGTAGCGTCGCTACTGTAAAGCTACTGAAAAATGTAGTTACGTTAGTAGCGTCGCTACTGTAAAGCTACTGAAAAATGTAAAGTTAGTAACGTCGCTACTGTAAAGCTACTGAAAAATGTAAAGTTAGTAACATCGCTACTGTAAAGCTACTGAAAAATGTAGTTACGTTAACGTCGCTACTGTAAAGCTACTGAAAAATGTAGTTAGTAACGTCTCTACTGTAAAGCTCCTGAAAAATGTAGTTACGTTAACGTCGCTACTGTAAAGCTACTGAAAAATGTAAAGTTAGTAACATCGCTACTGTAAAGCTCCTGAAAAATGTAGTTACGTTAGTAACGTCGCTACTGTAAAGCTACTGAAAAATGTAAAGTTAGTAACGTCGCTACTGTAAAGCTACTGAAAAATGTAAAGTTAGTAACATCGCTACTGTAAAGCTCCTGAAAAACGTAGTTACGTTAGTAGTGTCGCTACTGTAAAGCTACTGAAAAATGTAAAGTTAGTAGCATCGCTACTGTAAAGCTACTGAAAAATGTAGTTACGTTAGTAGCATCGCTACTTGTAGCTAGCTACTCCCCAACACTGGAAATGAAGTGCTTTACGATTTAAAAAGGTAATACATACATGAATAAATAGTAGTAAGTTTCTTTAACAAGAGTTGAATGCAGTTTATTTTAAAATCACAATAAAAGACAACCCCAAAACAAATGTGACATCCATTTATTATGCAATTAAGAGAAATTTCAAATTACAAAGATCAGTTTATTTAAACACCTGAATGTTCTGTAGTCAAACTCTGAATCAAGGAGAAACAAAAACACCCACAAATCAAGCAGGATTAAATAATAATGGTTTCCATGTCTGCCTGAGGAGTCGTGTGACGCTGAAGGGATGAGAGTAGAAAACTGCTCTTCAATGAAAGAAATCCACGTGGCCAAACTCAAAAACAGTATCAAGCCAATATATATTTACTAAGCTCAAATTAATAAGTCAGTCCGTCCAGATTCTCCCATCAAAGACCCAAAATGAACAGGTCATATGCGGATAAATGTGTTATTTCTCAGCGCTGAGACTGAACCCGAACTCATTCTTCAGAAAATAATCATGATTTGTGATGTAAAAATGTCTTTATAAGAATCTCCACCTTCAAAAATATGCTCTAGATCTATGAAACAAGCTTATATGAATGCATAAAAAAAGAAACAGACATCAATAATTATTAAAAGTAATTCGTAGTATTGCAATAATAAACATTTGTTGGAGAGATGCTCAGACTCGTATACAAACCCCTGTGCTGATCAACAGCTCACACACACACACACACGTTCGCTCGTGATGGACGGTGCAGGGAATTCTGGGATGGGTCAGGGCTGTTTTAGCACCCTGCATGAGACACATAAAGCCCTGAATGCAGACATCAGCCCTGACCGCCTCAGTCAGCCTTCACTCATGATCGATGGACAGACAGAGAGGACTAAAAGACCACACAAAGAGAGCAAAACTAGGAAAGTTTGACTTTTTGGGGTCCTTAAATCAGTCCCCACAAAGACATAATCTTTTATATAAGACTATAAGATGACTAAATATACTATCATCCACACCTACACCAAACCTAAACCTACCAGTCACTCAAAACATTCTTATATATAGATATAAGAATGTTTTAACGTTCTTAAAACGTTTTAACATTCATATAAGAACGTTATATATAAGAATTTTATAACATACTTATATGTAACATCTTTATATACAGAAGTCAACATTTGAAGTGGATCATAAAGCTCAAAGTTGTCCTAAGACAAGAACAGGTATTTTTTTAGGACAACTTTGATGAAAGGTTTTGATCCATGTCAAATGTTGACTACTGTATGTAAGAATGTTTTAAGAAAGTTAAAATGAAGTAAGGTTTGTGTGGCTGGTAGGTTTAGGGTTGGTGTAGGTTTGGTCCATACTATAGTGAGTTATAACATTCTATTAAACAATCTTTATTAGCATTTTTAAGATGCTGTCTTTCTGTTTTTACTAACTTTGTGGGAACATTAGGACATTATGCGTGTGTGTGTGTTTATATATATGTGTGTGTGTGTGTGTGTGTGTGAGAGAGGCCGATCGGTCACAGGCTGGTACATGCAAAGAGGAAGTACCCTAATAGTCTGCTGCCAAAAAACAGAGAGACACCAAATACATCACCCCCCCACCCCACCCCACCCCACCCGACCAGGACTGAACTCTACAACTACCAACAAACAGCGAGAGAGAGAGA
>JAFVLL020041258.1:0-10097 GCA_021397915.2 Tor tambroides | reverse complement strand
ATATATATATATATATATATATATATATATATATATATATATATATATACATACGTGTAACATATTATTTGGAAAATATTTGGTTTCTATTACAATACATGTTTTATACAACTCACTATAGCACTGTATTGTTAATTTATTTATTGTTTAATAATTTTTTATTATTTTATTTTAATCATTTTTATTCATTCATTTAATCAGTTATTTTATTTCAATTGATTGTAATTATTTATTGTAATCTTATTTTATTTAAATCAAATATTTCTTAGTTTTATTAGTGTTATATAATTGTATTAATATGGTAATAAATATAATTTAATTTATTTTATTTGCTTTTTTATTAAATCATTTTATCTACTTTTAAATCACTTTTTATTATTTATTTTAATCATTTTTATTTATTGTAATCAAATTATTAACATACACTTTATTTATTGTAATTTAAATATTTTTTAAGTGTATAATTATTTACTTAAACATTTTATTTAGTCGCTTGTTATTTCTTTATTTTTACCATTTTTATTTATTTTAATCAAATTTATATATTTATTATTGCTGTCAAATGATTTATCGCATCCAAAATAAAAAATTGTGTTTACATAATATGTGTATAATGTATATTTATTATGTGTATATATAAATACACACACGCATGTATATATTTAAGAAAAATATATATAAATATATTGAACATATAAACATAAGTATATATACATGTAAATATTTACTGTATGTGTGAATATTTATTATGTATATACACACACATTTATTATGTAAACAAAAACTTTTATTTTGGATGCGAATAATTATTTGACAGCACTAATATTTATACACATTTTATTATTTATTTACTTCAGTCAATTTTGTGTTTAGTTTTATTATTTATTTTTACATTTTTAACACTTCCTCTGATCCCAGTCTGATTCCCTTCTGGCCACTGCTTTATTGAATACCACGCTTTTACCATGATTTACCAGTTACAGCCACATTCACCTCTATTACAGACATTTATCACTCTTAAATCAGCTTTTGAATGAGTAAGAGTACAGCAGTGTTGCTGGAGAAAATGCAATATTTCCATAAAACAGACTCCATAACAGTTCAACACCAATTTATTGTCCACTTCTCTATTCGTGTAGTACAAAGATTTGCTTTTGAGGACTTACACACATACAAAAACAAAGCAAACGCAATCACCTCGTGATCAAAACAATGAAAGGGTGTAGAAAAAACCTGAGCGAGTGTCTACCGAAACAACTGATGAAGAATCTAGAAAATGGTATAAAATACAGTCTGTTGCTACATATGCTCATCAAAAACACAAGATTCAACAAATCCAACACACAGCTGCCGATCTGTGCATCTCAGGAAAATAAATACATCAAAATAAAGAAAACCATTATAAATCACTCAAACAATACAGATATTTCAAGAACAGAGAGAGTTTCATGATGATTCTGACACGTCCAGTGAGGAGTTTAGCACCCAGAATCAGTCTTCTGTCCTCTCAGATTTAGGTTTAGACACAGAAGTGTTGATTAGTGCCTTAATTATTCACCTGAGGGCTTGAACTCTTGTGCTAGAAACACACGACCACACGTCACAAGAGCTCGTCTGAGAGTACAACACAAACACAGAGATGAAGCGAGGCTGGAGACGGAGAGAGAGAGAGAGAGAGAGAGAGAGAGAGAGAGAGAGAGAGAGAGAGAGAGGAGCTCAGGCTCGTTCTCCGCGGATGCGGCGGGCCAGCTGGATGTCTTTGGGCATGATGGTGACACGCTTGGCGTGGATGGCACACAGGTTAGTGTCCTCAAACAGACCCACCAGATACGCCTCGCTGGCCTCCTGCAACACACACACACACACACACACACACACACACACAGAGTCAGATACACACAAACACACACAGCCAGATACACACACACACAGAGTCAGATACACACACAAACACACACAGCCAGATACACACACAAACACACACAGTCAGATACACACACAAACACACACAGCCAGATACACACACAAACACACACAGTCAGATACACACACAAACACACACAGTCAGATACACACACAAACACACACAGCCAGATACACACACAAACACACACAGCCAGATACACACACAAACACACACAGTCAGATACACACACAAACACACACAGCCAGATACACACACACACAGAGTCAGATACACACACAAACACACACAGCCAGATACACACACAAACACACACAGTCAGATACACACACAAACACACACAGCCAGATACACACACAAACACACACAGTCAGATACACACACAAACACACACAGCCAGATACACACACAAACACACACAGCCAGATACACACACAAACACACACAGTCAGATACACACACACACACACAGCCAGATACACACACAAACACACACAGTCAGATACACACACAAACACACACAGCCAGATACACACACAAACACACACAGATACACACACAAACACACACAGTCAGATACACACACACACACACAGCCAGATACACACACAAACACACACAGTCAGATACACACACAAACACACACAGCCAGATACACACACAAACACACACAGTCAGATACACACACACACACACACACACACACACACACACACACGAGTCACATGACCTGAGAAGAGTCTAGTAGCACTGAGATACTATTAGTGGTTCAATGGATCACAAATCTCACGGTTCAGATCATATTACCGTTTTTGAGTCACAGATTGGATTGTTTTTCAGATCAGCAAGAAAAAAAATTTCAATGTAACTTTGCTTTCCATAAGAACTTATTATTTTCCCCCATATATGCCCAATATTTGTGGGGAAACCGTGATCTACTATTATTCAGTAGTTCAGAAATTAATGCTTTTATTCATCAAGGAAGCATTAAATTGATCAGAAGTGTTAGTAAAGACGTTTATAATGTTACAGTAGATTTCTGTTTCAAATAAATGCTGTTCTTTTGAACTTTCTCTTCATCTGTGAATCCTGAAAAATAAAACGTATCACAGTTTCCACAAAAAATGAACTGTTTTCAACATTGATAATAATCAGAAATGTTTCTTGAGCAGCAAATCAGCATATTAGAATGATTTCTGAAGATCATGTGACACTGAAGACTGGAGTAATGATGCTGAAAATACAGCTGCAGATCACAGAAATAAATTACAGTTTAACACATATTCACATAGAAAACAGCTGTTTGAAACTGTAATAATATTTCAGCATTTTTAACAGTATTTTTGATTGGTTTCAGTGCACTATAACGAGGCTGACCTGCAGGGCTCCGATGGCGGCGCTCTGGAAGCGCAGGTCGGTCTTGAAGTCCTGAGCGATCTCTCGCACCAGACGCTGGAAGGGAAGCTTGCGGATCAGCAGCTCGGTGGATTTCTGGTAGCGGCGGATCTCACGCAGAGCCACGGTCCCGGGCCTACAGACACACACAGAGCGTCAGCGCTCGCCCCGCGGCTCCGGAGCAAACACGGCTCGCGCCGGCTCTCGTACCTGTAGCGATGGGGCTTCTTCACTCCTCCAGTAGAGGGCGCACTCTTACGAGCCGCTTTAGTCGCCAGCTGCTTACGAGGAGCTTTTCCTCCGGTCGATTTACGAGCGGTCTGCTTCGTACGGGCCATTCTCACACACGGTCACCTCAAACACAACACACACAATATTACACACTTATAAGTGACCCTGGAGCACAAAACCAGTCATAAGGGTCAATTTTCTGAAATTGAGATGTATGCATCATCTGAAGCTTAATAAATAATCTTTCCATTGATGTATGGTTTGTTAGGATAGGACAATATTTGAAAATCTGGAATCTGAGGGTGCAAAAAAATCTAAATATTGAGAAAATCTCCTTTAAAGTTGTTCAAATGAAGTTCTTAGCAATGCATATTACTAATCAAAAATGAAGTTTTGATAGATTTACAGTAGGAAATTTACAAAATATCTATAATGTATTATTGGTAATATTTATTTTCTATTATTATTATATTTCTATTATTGGTATTATTGTTAATATTTGTTTTTGTTACATCATTGTGTTTTTTTCTCTGCTCACTATAGTACTGTTGTTAGATGTATTATTTATATCAATAAATATTTATTTTAATAATTTAGTTTAATTGTTTTGTTTATTCATTATTCAATTTTATTTATTTATTACTCAAAGTAATATTATTCAATATTTGTCCAAAAAAAAATAATGTTATTTATTTTATTACATTTATTCCAGCCTAATAAAGTCTTTCAATGATTTTGTATTATTTATTTAAATGAATTTTTAATTAATTAATTTGATTTAATTAAATGTAATTTTTTAAATTATTGAAGGTGTATTTATTTGAACATCTAATAATATAAAGTCGTGCTGACACAATCATAAAAGTGCAAACGATTAAACAGTAAATATGTGATATTTACATCATAAACATAATTCAGGGTAGATTATACTATTTGACAAGCAAAATCAGATGAACATGATGCAGTATTATTTCTAAACTGTAGATCAAATTTCTACAACAAAACCTCAAAGGTTCAAAGAGTAAAAATGCAATTTTAACGATATATCAGTGGTCTGCTAATAGTAAATAATGATAAAATAAACAATCTTTACATAAATTGGACAAAAATGTATAAGTATGGGGTAAAATAATGACTTTTTCAATGTAAAAGTCTTGTATTTGAAAATATAATCGCTGTTGTCATTCAGAAGATGTAGCGCTTCGCTAAAATAATAAACAATAAGAAGTTTTGTTTTTGATTACATGTGACACCAGTCAATCAACACATTTGGGGCGTGGCTTCAGTCACGCCGCGCCTATCAGCGCTCAGTGTGCCAGTGAAGCCCCGCCCCCCGGGCTGATGACATAATGGCTGCCTGAAATCTGAGAGAAGAGATAAAATAGCAGTTTACTGAGAGAAGCGCAAACGACACGATTTCTACCGTATTACAGCGATACCGATCACATTTAACGACGTACAGCGGTAGCGCACACTTTAAGCAACTATTTAAGGAAACTACTGCGAGCGAAAGCGCGGGAATGAGTTTATTTCATCGAAGGAAAGCGAAAGAGACGCGCTTTTCTCTTCTCAGCGCGAGACGCTTTAAAAGCGATTTCAGCTCACGAGACTCCTATTCATAATAACCGACCTTAAAGTGACCGAGTCCCGTTACCGGTAACCGGGCCCAGGTGAAGCGTGTGCCGGTGTGGACTCACCTGTCGCCGGTTTCTGGGGTTTTATTCCGCTGCGGCGCGTTTTAGCTGCTTGAAGAGAGTTTGAGGCGAAATGGCTGATAAACTCCCATCATGCACCGCGGCTACGATTAGCCTAGTTTTTTTTTAAAATTTTATGTTTTTATGCCAAGGTACCAAAGATAAAAGTACAGAAAATATCAACGAGGTGACATTACACGCAAAGCACCATTTATAGACGCATGTCACAATAAATAAATAATACAAAATGAAACAAAATTAATGAAAAAGATGAAATAACTTAAAATCTTTGATTCTTGAAATAGTTTGGATATACTGTTGAACCTCTTGTATAAAATCAATAAATAAAGGATTTTGATGAGTGAATTTAATGCGAAGTAATAGGTTAATAATAAAATATTAATTAATTTGATCTTTTTGTATATTAAAGAAGCCAAACAGTACATCTCCAATCCAAAATATCTGTGTGTGAGGACAATCCTAGAAGATATGCATATTAATTTCAAGAAGAACAGCTTCACAAATACTATAGTAATTTATAGTAAATACTGTAGTGTTTTTGAACCATACTAGGCTATAGTAAAGTGTATTATACCGTAAAGTATTTACAATAATTTGTTGAATGCTACAGAGTATTGTATAGTGAACTGATTAACTGTAATAAATACTGTAGTATACTTTAGTTTTTAACTACAGTAAACTATTGTAGTATAATATACACTATAGTTGTAGAAAACTTAGTACAGTATTGGATAAAGTCATTAGTTTATATTACTATAGTTGTTATATTACCACAGCATCTCAACAAATTAATTCAAGTACTTTACTATAGTACGGTTCAAAAACACTATATTTACTATAAATCACTATAGTGTTTTTCATGTGGGGATTTAATTGCTGGATGTTTGAGTCTGAAATCATAGGATGCACACAGCTAATAATAACTCAACACAAGCTCAGCTTTGATGGCGTTTATGTAAAGCAGGTCCGAGATGTTCAGTACAGGTAAGGCAGGAGTTTATAAGGCACTCGGCGGCAGTATTCTCTCCAGGCGTCTCTGTGCTTCTTCAGACAGGACTCTTCGATCTCGCCGGCTCGTTGTCTCAGTAAGTGAAAGCACTGCAGTGCAGGAAAATACGGCAAAACGCTGGAGAACCCTGCATGAGACACAAACAACTACATCACTCATGCACTGCTCACTAAACCTTCTCAACCACATCATGACATAGACCTGAAAGTGCACTATCCAAAATTACATTATTGTAATTAATGAATGCTTCGGAATACAGATCTAATGTTAAAGAATACCATCACTTTAAAGCTGATCTGAATGCGTTCTGCTCTTAAACGTACCGCACGGCAGACACCAGGCAAACATCATCAGAATGTCTCCTGAGTAATTGGGGTGTCGGACCCATCCGAACCATCCAGACACCAGCAGACTGCTTCCCGCCGGGCTGCGGATCGTCTTCAGACCTTTGAGAGACACTGATCATCAGCACTGACATCTCCTTCATGACAGATACAGTTTCAGTCTTGTGCTTGCTTGACATGCGTTTATGAACCGGTGTGTTGACATGGGACTTAAAACTCTCTGCTGAGGAACTAAAGGAATATGAAGAGGTCACATACGAGCGTAGGCCGGATCGTTGGGGTTCCTGCGGAAACCGTCTTTCTGCTCGTTGGACAGGTAATAAATCAGGAAGCCAGCAGCTGTGAATAAACCACACTGAGCATTATAACAAATCAGAGACGCGTGAGACATCTATGAGCTCTTTTTCATGCAGTGCATTAAATAACGAGGCATTCTCAGAGCTGCATTACTTAGACTATTATCTTGTTTTCCAGCATTTTTAAATCAAAACACATTTACTTGAGCGCAAAATGACATGCATGGTAAGTCTAAAATGTATTAAAATTAAGCGAGTTTGTGCTTAAAACGAACAAATATCTGCCAAATGAGTCAGAAAAATACACTTGTTTTTCCTTTGAGTTAAGAATATTTTTCTGAGCAGAATTTTTTCTTGTTTCAAGCATAAACTCATTGCATTTTGATCAGTTTTTCAGAAAACAAGACTTAAAGCGAGACGCTACAGACAAAAACTTTGTTTATTTAGTGCCGTCAAACGATTAATCGTGATTAATCGCATCCAGAATAAAAGTTTTGTTTACATAATATATGTGTGCTGTGTTTATTTATTATGTATATATAAATACAAACACATGCATGTGTATATTCATGAAAAATGTTATGTTTATATGTTAAATATATTAATATATACTATAAAATATAAGAATATAAACATATGCATGTAAATATTTTCAAAATATTTACTGTATGTGTATACATATGTACACACACATATATTATGCAAACAAAAACTCTTATTTTGGATGCGATTAATCGCGATTAATCGTTTGACAGCACAAGTTTTTTATGCATTGGTCAATTTTGAGATTTGAGGCTTTTCATAAAGTTTTGTTTTACAGATCAGTGGAAAGAAAACATCTGTGAAGTGTTTGATTTATTGCACCTTTATCCAGGTGTTCAGATTTGTGTTCTAGAAATGTATGTAAATTAATGCAGAATTAATTAGACAATGCCTCATTTGTGTATTTAAACAAGACATTAATAAAGTTTAGATGTGTTGTACTGGAACTCAAGAGGAAAATAATGAGAAAGAACATTATATTTATGTCTGAAGAGTGATTGATGGAGGTTGTTCTCACCGAAGAGCAGGCAGATGGGTACAGCAGACAGGAAGTGGATGTGATTGGGCCTCTGAAGCAGGAAGTAAACAGGCAGGCTGGAGAAGAACGGGATCCAGATGAACTCGCCCAAAATCATGATGAACCCGATCGGCTCCTCTGTAAACTCTTTGGTCGTCAGCACAGAGCCCTGTCCAAACACATCAGAAACACAAACATCATCAACATACTGTTATGCAGATTTTGGGATATTGCAAAACAAAATGCATGGATGGAAATGTCAAGACGTGCATCAAATCTTAAATACATACATGCTCACCTAATTACCAAATACATTCCTGGATGCACAACAAAACCTGTGACTGGACACCTGAGCATTGCACTCATCTCAGATGTAGTCTCAGTCTTTCTGTCATTAAAGTTCTGTTCCAGAACAACTGCCTTCCCAAACATCAGGCATCTGAATGCAAGATAGCTTGACAGTGTTTATAATGTAGGAGAAAAGAGCCTTTGGATAGAAAACATAGCTAATGAGCAATATTTAAATAGTATTATGGTTTTTTAATTAATGTTTTGAATTAGCTTTCATTTTTATATTCTCAGTTTTTATTTTGTTCATTTTTTAATTATTTTTAACGTGTTTTTATGCCATTTATATTTGATTTTTATATTACCGTTTAGTTATGTTTTATCCACATTGTTATATTTTATTTCAGCTTTATTTCATTTAACAAAAATGTTTTTTTATTATATAATTTGAGTTTATTTTACTGCTTGAAACTTTAAAATTATTTTATACTTTTTTTTTCAAACTTTAAACTTATGCTTATTTTGTATTATTTTATTTGGCAAGGCAACATTTTTATTATATTAAAAAATATATATAATATTATATATATTTATATTATATATAATATAAATATATATTATATATTTTTATATATTATATTTTTATTTTATTACAATATTATTGACTAATGTTTTATGCAATAATCAATTTTTTTTAAGTTGAATTTAAGTTGAACTTTTATTTTTATATTTTCAGTTTTTATTTCGTTCATTTTTAATTATTTTTAATGTGTTTTTATGCCATTTAGATTTTTATATTACTGTTTTATCTATATAGTTATATTTTATTTCAGCTTTATTTTATTTAACAAAAATGCTTTTTAATAATTTTAGTTTATTTTAGTGCGTAGACTTATTTCAAACAACCGCACATGACCCATAATAACACGATAAACCCGTCTGTGCTGCTGACCTCATCGATGAGGAAGTCCAGTATGTAAATGAGCTGGAAGACGACGACGAGCAGCAGAGAGAGAGACCAGTTCTTCATCTCTACAGCAGTCAGGAGGTAATTCACATCCATCATGGCCTGCAGGACCAACACACACACACACACACACACACACACGCGCACAGACACACACACGCGCACACGCACACACACACATCAATCGCCGTTCATTTGATAAACTCAGAATCACCATCTCCACAAACTCACCCAGCCGATAAAGCCAATCCTGACCATGACGAAGTGCTTGATGTCGATGATACCCAGACGAGGATCCATACTCTGACCCAGAACAAACCTCAGCAGGGGCTTTGCTGTATAACACACACACACACACACACACACACACACACATGACCTCTGACCTCAGGCGCTGTGGACAGACGGGAAGGAGTTAAGGTGTGGCTCGTACCTGTGTTGTCGTAGGTCACATGTGCGGAAGATGGTGTTCTGATTGGACACAGGAACAGCGTGAGGCTAAAGATCAGAGAGACGGCCATGCCTGCGGTCACCAGAGAGAAGATCCTGACCGTCACAGAACCGGCCCGCAGAACCCCAGAGAACCACAGAACCAGCATCAGAACCACAGTCAGGACAAACGCATACAGACCTGCAGCAGAACCAGCAGAACCCATCTCTGATCCACACAGAACTCACAGCAAACACAGAACCCTTACAATAAATCCAGAAAAATATTAATATCTGTGCCCAATCTCATACACACACACACTCTCTCTCTCTCTCTCACACACACACTCTCAAACACACACACACACACACACACACACTCTCTCTCACACACACACACACACACACACACACACACACACACACACACACACACTCT
>JAFVLL020041257.1:0-31453 GCA_021397915.2 Tor tambroides | reverse complement strand
TATATATATATATATATATATATATATATATATATATATATATATATATATATATATATAATACATTGGATCAACACACCAAACAAATACTCGAATGCACGTGATTGCATGGAGCTGCATGGCTGGAGTTTGTTTATGAGCAATAATGAAAGTGTTGCTTGCCTTAAACATGCCAGCTAACAGCTTTTTTCACTGTTTTTTGCTGTAGTCTTTTCTGTCCACTTCTCCTACCAATTCAGCACGCCTACAGCCTATTTCTATACTGATCTTTTATTAGGCGATTATTTATATAATAAATACACACACACACACACACACACACACACATAAAATCAATGTGTCGATGCAAAAAACGGTGTCATGTCATAATGCAAACTGACAAACTCAGAGTGTTCGACTCTAAAGGTCAACACTGGAGGAGTATTTAATACTTTTAAGTATTAAAAGTGTGCAGTGGAAACCTGAATGTTTTGTTGTTGGTGTGATAGTTTTACAAGAATGACTCCTTTAAAGGAAGTGTAGCAATCAGTTGCAATAGACAAAGTCTTAGCATGCCAACATATTTTGCAATGGTAAAAATGGTAGATTTTGCTGTAGCTGTCAAGATATATTTGCACCGCTATCAGTGAGCAGCACAATAAGAGCAACAGTAAACAAGTAATTCATTTTCCCCTTCAGCCCTGGTAGTTACTGGCTGAATGCAGTGTTATTTTAGTGTTCTTTTTATACTATTGTAGTTTTTATACTATATTGTTTTTTTAACTAAAATTTATAGAAATTTTGTTAACATGCTTTGAGATTTTTATTATATTTATTTATTTTTATTTTAGTTTTTGTTTTAGTTCAGTAATTTTAGTGCTTTAACTTAAATTTAGGCAAAAAAAAATTAGGCAAATTTTTATTTTATTTTTTTTTTATTTTAGCCAGCTTTATTTGAGATAACAAAAAATGAATAGTTTTAGTTCTAATAACAAACACTAGCTGACTGCATTCACGGTTGTGAGTTATGAAAGTCAGAATTTTGAAATATATAAGTTGCAATTCTGAGGGAAAAAAAGTCCTCTTTTTCCTCAGAGCTGGACTTTATAACTCTTTATGAAAAGTTTATATCTCACAATCTCCAGATGAGAGAGAATATTGTGAAGAAAAGTCAGAATTGTGAGTTTATATCTCTCCGTTTTGAGGAAAAAATGTCAGAATTGTAAGAGAAAAAAATTACAATTACCTTGTTTTGTTTTTTTTTTATTCAGTGGCGGAAATTGGCTTCCATAATATGTACTTGAGTTTTGCAATTAGTCACTTGTGTTACAACTCTGAGATTCGTTGGTTCATTTTCACCTTCCAGAAAAGAAAGAAAACGTGATCTTCGCTCTGACGCTGCACGGTGGACACCTGGGTTTCTTCGAGGGCGCTGTGCTGTTCCCTCAGCCCCTCACCTGGATGGACAAGGTCATTGTGGGCTACGCCAATACCATCTGCCAGTGGGAGAAACAAAAACCACCGTGCCAGAGTCGAGGCGCCCATTCCAATGAAACCAAATGCCAAGACAGTAAATCCTAACCGAGCCCGTCTCCGTTTCACCTCCACGTGACATTTTCACTGCGACCATGAGGGGTCGGACCACCATCTTCAAGCGTTCACTGTCAGTGGGAATATTTGTTTCTCTTTTTATCACGGTTTATCAACAACATGAATCGCAATGACTTTCCACACGAGAAAACAATGCCACTCGATGACCAAAAAAACAATCAAATAACCTGTGTAGCGAGGGCAACGTTTTAGATTTACTGTAGTTTATAGTTATTTAGATACAATCAGTATCTCTTGCTCTCTAATTAGGACACTGAAAACTGAAAGTTTATCACTGCTAAACAGGATCTAGCAGAGCTGGGTGAATCTCACAAAAATCAGTCAAACAGGGCGGAAAAAGGTTTTTTTTTTTGGATGATATCGAAAGATAATGTTTTGCATAAATTAAATGAAGCATACTTTTGAGACAGTTAAAATATTGTAAGCACCTTTTTTTTTTTTTTTTGGAAGTTCTTGGGGTTATTTTCCTTTATTTCAGTGATGAACCTCATGCTTTTACTGTTGCACTAACAAAATGCTGTAATACAATAAATCAACATTAATGAAAGGCAGTGCAACAAATAATACCTTTATTATAATTAAACAATAATAAATAATTTTCACATGATTATTTTAGGATTATGAGAATTGCATGATTGACTCAATGCACAAATGTAATGGTCCTCAAAATAAGCTTAATTTCTTTCAGCTAAAAAAAATTGCCGCCTTTTATTGGTTTTTGCATTGAAACATGTTCTTGACCGGTTTTGTGAGATTCACCCAGCCGGCTTATTAAAACGCCACACGAACCTTACTGTACATAACACATGAGTTTATGGGAAGTGAGTGTTATGCAGGCACTATGTGCTTATTGATACGACCGGTGCGCTGTTTGAGTGAATATCGTCATTTGATATTTGAGTTTTGGTCTGGTAACCATTTAAGCACAGGCTAGCATTCGTGTCACTCGTATTTTAAAACTAACTAGACCTTCTCAAGTATACCATAGTGTGAAACCTCATTACTCATAAAGCCTTGTCGGTCACATTCCTAGTCGATGCATTTTTGTTTAGCACTTTTATATGACGTTTGCTATACGATCTGTTATGTCGTCATTTAGCGATTACAGAGACTAGCTGACAACGTTAAACCTAGTAATGAGAAAGGACAACAAGAGGGAGAGAGGAAGCCTTGAATGAACTCCATGATCCCTCGTGATTACCAAAACGCCTCATTCGCGGGCCGTCCCACAAGCACTACGACCCAGTTTTAGATGGCAAATCCCATTCCGCTGAAGAACAGCACCGGCTGTTGCTGCAGTATTGACTGGTGTTTGTGGAGAAGCATTGAAGTTGGTAGATCTAGATTGTGTAACGTGTTGATTTGGGACACAGTGGGAGACAACAGTGCACTTCATGGTGCACGTCGGTGAAAACTGGTTACTTAAAGGGATATGTGCTGTTGTATCATTTTAGGTTTTTTTCTTTATCTTTTTCATTTTGTTTTGTGCAATTACTTGATGCATTTATGTGTTTCTTTACTCTCGGAATCAAGACTTGTCTGAAATGGAACTGATCTTCTTGTTACCCATTTAAAGAATCTAATGCAGAGGGGAAAATATAGAAGTTTAAATTTTTAATTTTTTGACTCTAAAAAACTTTAACACAGCAGTTTAGTGCAGTTAGACTTGCTTTGTTTCAGGGAAGCCGTCATACATATAAATCTCACAAAATGGCCAGGTAATATCATTTTGTTTTAAGAAAATTATTCATATTTTTAGGACTTTTTTGACATTTTCATAACAATTAGGCACATTTTTTTCCCACTTTACTTTGCGTTTCTCAATAAATCTCCAAAAATGTCTAATCTTCATAATAATAATTAATGCTTTTTTGGGTTTTTTTGGAATGAAATATTACTCTGCCATTTCTGGACATGTTTTGTGAGATTCTATAATCTTTATTAATTTATTATCATGCTGCAGCTGTGGAAGAACATCTATTATTTGCGTTTCCAAGGGAAAAAACTGAAAAAGCCACTCGATGACCAAAAAAAAACAATCAAATAACCTATGTAACATTTAGTATACATGACAGTTGAGTAAAGCTTGTCGCTGATTGCCGAAAACTCTGTCGTGTGTTGTGAACTATGTGCATTTATAACATACATAATTGCCTTCATTATTAGTGTTTAGCCATCAATATTGATGCATCTTCTTAAAGGAGGAAGTGTCACTTTCAGTGTTCCACGTTAAAAGACTTTTTACCAGTTATCAGTTGAAAGACGCCCCCTGTGGGTTATGAGGTGTAAAAGCACTGAGGTAAATGTTAGCTTTCACACTCAACTGGAACAGTTTATAAAATCCCATCCAGATATTTAGTATTTGTTGGTTGCAAGAGAGAGAGAGAGTTTACCTCCCCTCTGTTAGGTTTTGTTCTGTTTTGTTAGTGAAGCTGTTCTTGTCTTATTTCTTGAATCTTTGGAAAACAGCAAAATGGTGTTGTAAACGTGAGTCTAAAAGCTCCCGGTTGGGTGTCAGTGTTGGGCTGTTTCCGGCGATCGGATCTATTTGGCCTTTTGCACCAGCACAAATTCAGTCTCTGCTGTAAGTCGATCCAGTTTGCCTTTCAGAATGTCTCCCACTTAATTTTTGCACAGAAAACACGGGCTTATGTTGTACATCCTTGACAAACATTAACCAAAATTTTGTTTGTTTTTGTATTCTACATTTAATTTCAATGTTATTTTTGTTCTCTTATATACAAAAGTGTGATTGTAAATGAGTGTATGTGAATGTTTGCATCATATCACCACATCTGCTCATGAAAACTACCAACAAACTCGCTTTGGCAGGTAAAAAGATAAATGCGTTTAGTTGTTATATAATGATGGTTTATGGAAACCAGGGAACTTTCATTTGGTTGACGATCAGCAATAACGCTTTGAATTTTTTTTCTCTTTTTCTCCATGCCAAACTGAGATGAATAGCTCAAAGAAAATATAGTGTCAAATGGAGTTTAGAGAAAATGTGTTCATGCTGCAGTCACAAATAGGAATTGTAAAAGGAACGTGAAAGGCCATATGTATTTAAAAAAAAAAAAAAAAAATTCTATTTGCAGAATATAGAGTAGAATATTCACAAAGCTGTGAGCCTGACACTGCCCAATGTCACTGTCCTCACATGCGAAGGATTATTCACTGAAGATCATCAGATCTGTTCCTACTATTCTGACCCACATTCTCATCACGGTTTATTGTGTTTGGTGGCTGGTTTTTGAATGTCATTTTTCATGTCCTCCAAACCCCATGCAGCATAATATCTCAATCACTGGTGTGTTTTTGACTTGGAAAACCAATGGTGTGTGATTGAATAATTTATTATTACAAGAATGGTTATTGTGTTCCAGAAATAAATTATTTTCTTGTTTAAAAAAAAAAACTAATTGCTGTTATGTGATTTTTCTCCAGTGGAGATGCATCTTTATTAGGGATATCTATTGTTTTTGTCAAATTTTGAATTTTTTTTTCCTTTAAACATGTTAGAATCAACTCTTTCAGACAAACAAGATATTACATGTTGTATGTATGTATGTATGTATGTATATATAAATTATAAAACCTGTCATTTATAGGCTAAAATATATATACAACCCCATTTAAACTTAAATTAAAAAATCCATTCTGCACACCAAGGCTGCATTTATTTGATAAAAATACAGTAAAAACAGTAATACTGTAGAATATTACAATTTTCTATTTGAATATAATTTATTCCTTTGAATTTTCAGCATCATTACACCAGTCTTCCAGGTTTCAGTTTCATGATCCTTCAGAAATCGTTCTGATATGCTGATTTGCCGCTCAAGTAACGTTTATTATTAATTTTGCATCTTAATATTTTAATGGAAACTTTTTTTCAGGATTTCTTTATTAACAGAAAGCTCAAAAACAGCATTTTTTTAAATATTTACTGTCATTTTTTGGGGGGGCAATTTCTTCCAACTGCATCCTTTCTGAATAAGTATACTAATTTTTTATTTTTTTTTTTCACTTAGATACCAAACATTTGAACAGTGGTGTGTATTGTCTGTTACTAGTACGTTAACACTTTTAGTACATTTTCACATGATATCAGATGTACACAACACTCAACATTTTGTCCACTTTATTGAAAATGTCAATTAGAATTGACACTAAAGCTCTGGGTCTAGAAGAACCAACACGGGTTAACAACAATAACCACAACATATATACTTAATACGACAAGCCTTCCAGTCTAAAACAACAAAGTAACAACCGTATTATTGCTTGGTCAAGGCTTGTAATCAAGTTTATGCATTTAATTCTAATTATTACACTTATTTTCTATGCACAACTAATACAAAACTTTCTTTTGAAATTCCAGGCCAATGTTTTCAAGGCAAAGAATAAAAGACACTTCAAGTTTCTCTGTTTAAAACAAATGTCAGATAAGTCTAGACATTTCATGTATTGGCCAGTGAGACGTGTAATAATGTATCATCCCAACAGTGCATCTGTTAACAGGACCTGTTACCCTCTTATACTTTTATTGCAATACAGTGGTTAAAAGTACTCTAATAATTTCCTTCATAGTTTCTATAAAACATCTTAACCATATATAAAACAAACAAAAGTTCACAGTGTTATGCTGCTGGCTTGGGTCATTTAAAGGGCGGTATCTTCCGATCCAAACAGCTTGATCGCCGTCTCTTTGCCGTCACAGTTGGGACCCGTCCCATCGAAATCCGGAGGAAGGATTTCAGTACCAAAGTCCCTGAAGTAGCCATCCAGCTCGTCACCATGAACAAAAACCTAGTACAAAATCCGGTTTGAATTTCTCATTTAAACACATTTTCATAAGTGCACATAAAATTAATCATGTGATCTTAATATGGTAGAATTAAATGCTTTACTGAGTGTGCATTCCTGTATGCAAATTTCCAAAGTGGAAATAATTACTTCATGCATCTTTTGTTCTCCTTTTGAACCCATTTGCCAGAATAGTGAACATCTTGTTCAACCCTTTTTCCCCCACATCCACTTGAACACTCACCCTCTCCAGGAGTTTGCTCTTCATGAAGGGCTTCACCACGTTATAGGTGGTTGTGAAGTACCAGGGTTGGTGGATCACATGCACCGCTTTGAACCGGGCCGGGAAAGAGTCCTGTATCGTTCAGACCGCACAAGCTTTATGTGACCCAGTGCTATATGATATATGAGGTTGCGGACTGAAGGCAATAGAAGGCGTTTACCTGCAGCATGTCCACCATCTTCTTCAGCTCGGTGTGTTTGATGCCGGACGCGTGCTGCATCGTGAAGCCCTTGAAGTTCTCAATGAGGACAAAGCCGTTGATTTGGGTCTCTTCGTTTTCTAGAAGTTTCTCAAGGATTACGCAGTAGGCACGCAGAGTCTGTGAAAAGACACATTTGTGACCCTGGACCACAAAACCAGTCTTGAGTCGCTGGGGTATATTTGTAGCAATAGCCAAAAACACATTGTATGGGTCAAAATGATTGATTTTTCTTTTATGCCAAAAATCATTAGGATATTAAGTAGAGATCATGTTCCATGAAGATATTTTGTAAATTTCCTACCGTAAATATATCAAAACTTCATTTTTGATTAGTAATATGCATTGCTAAGAACTTCATTTGGACAACTTTAAAGGCGATTTTCTCAATATTTAGATTTTTTTGCACCCTCAGATTCCAGATTTTCTAATAGTTGTATCTCGGCCAAATATTGTCCGATCCTAACAAACCATACATCAATGGAAAGCTTATTTATTCAGCTTTCCATTGATGATGTATAAATCTCAATTTTGGACAACTGACCCTCATGACTGGTTTTGTGGTCCAGGGTCACATTTGTGTTTGAGACCGGGTTATTTTTAACTACAACTAAAACCATTAAAAAGTTAAATATAATTTTTTTTTGGTTACTTATAAAAAAAAAACTTATATAACCTATAAAATAAATAAATATAAAATATTGAAATAAAGAAAATTAAATATTATTGTAATGTTTTATTTCAGCTAGTTGCCAAGGCATAATTTCTCATTTTTAGTTTAGCTTAAAATACTAAAATAACTAAAACTGAAAAATAAATAAATAAATAAATAAAATTAGAGCTATATAGACTTAAAAAACAACAACAAAATTTCTAAAACTAACTAAAATTAAACAAAAAATGTCAAAATATTAATACAACTATAGTATATCAATGACAACGCCATTGTAAAGAAATATTTCTGTTTGTTTTTCAGCTCCACACAATGGTTCTTTTTAGAAAATGAAAATTCATTTTCAGCAATTACTCTATCACATAAATTTACATCTGTCTAAGGCTTTCAGAAAGTGTCTTCAATAAACAGCAAGACTCCTTTTCTTTTTATTAGCTCTGTTAGTAAGTTTAGCCATTACAATCTGAAATCTGAAAATCATAAAATTGATTAAATGCAAAAATGAACTCTGCGATGACCTCCAGATATACTATGCCTTGTATAAAAGGTCAAATCTTGTATTTTCATCTTATTAAAAAACTATGCAGGGTGAACTCAAGTAAACTGGGTCACTTCTTGTCACTCATCTCACTTGCACAAAGTGGCCCAGTTTACTTGAATTCACTCTATGTATTTCTTCATAATGTGAAAAGTGAATAATGACTTTTCAGACAAGCCAAAATGCCATAAAATCATATGCAAATGTTTACTGATTAGTACACTTACAACATTTTAGTTATTATTTAGTCATGTTCATTAAGATAGATAGATAAATATTATCGTCATATCAATATCAAAAAATTTTTTTGTCAGCAATAGTATAAAGAGCTGTATTTTTGTAAATTAGGCTATAATAAATAGCACACATACTTCATCAAAAGTGACCTCCTCCAGATCCCAGTTGTTGATGTTGAAGAGCAGCACCACTCGGCCGTATTTGTCTCTGGTGGAGAGGATTCGAGGGTAACCGGCTTCGATGGTGCTGCGCACAGCCTCCGGGGTTAAATTCTCAAACAGCTCCGGATAGTCTCGCCTAAAACGTACATAACCTGTTAGAGAGAGAAAAACAAGACTATTCACCATTTGTAGAATGTAACTGAAAATGTGCTTGTGTATGGCATTGTAAAAGTGAATCCCCATTAAGAAGAGATCTCAATAATGTCTCAAACCTTTCTCATGTTTGCCAAGATTTCAACCATATTTGGTAAATCAGGCTTTTATGGCTCATATAATACGACATAGTGAGAATATAGAGTTCAAACTGAGCAAAAATATGCAATTTGGTGCAGACGCTGTTATTTATGTGGCCAAAAAGTAAGATGAAATTCTGATAGCTTGTAATGTAAATCAGTGAGAACTTACATCTAACAGTATAGCAGACTACTTACACAAAATGCAAATAAATATCAGAAGTCACTCTATATTTCCCTAAAGTATATAATGCTTAGGTTTATGATCAAAGTTTTTATTGTGGGACAAAACATAATGCAGTACAATGCAATGATGATTGAGATATGAATACAAAACACTCCTCAAAAGCCTGATAATCATATTCAATACTCGCATTTTAACATGAATTGATGTATGGATAATCAAGTACTCCTAAGCTGCTTCAGTCCAGTAAGTGCTCATCTTCACATATCACTAACAATATAAAAGTTATTCTTATGATTACTTTATACAAATCAGGAAAAAGACACCGCAAAAAGTCACATGAGTTTTAGAACAATACTAAAAGGCTTTTAAGTAGCAGAACAGGTTTTTAAGTTAATTTAGAGGCCTTATAGAAATCAAATATGATAAATCCGTAAAATTTACCGTAAAAAAACGGCAGCTGTGGTTGCTGGAATTCTACCGTAAAAAATACGATAACATTTTAGGTTTTACGGTTTTAACTTAAATTTACGGTTAAATACCGTAATTTCATTAACTGATATAATGTTAATATACCAATCTATTGAAGTACTGAAATCTGTTTTGTACCTTTGAAATACACTGATAACCAACAAATACAGGTGATGATGAGAAAGTCACATGATGAACCAAAGCCCATCACAAGCAGCTTTTAAATAATAGCATGTATAGAAGGTGCACAGTGTCATCCACACAAGCACTAAACACCATCATGGTGAGACTCATTAAACTGAAATATGCTATAAACATTAATTTAACAACATTAGATGTAACATACAACCCTAATAAACATAACTGATAAGAAAAAACAAAGAAGAAACATAGTTATTTCAAAGAAAAAACATCAAATTCAAACACAATTTGAAATGCAACGCAGGGAATTCTGGGAACGTCAGTTTACGGTTTTTCCCTGTAAATTTTACAGGAACTTACCGTTAACCATTTAACAGGTTTTTACTGTAGCATTTTCAGTTTTTTACCATTAAAATCATGATCAATTTTTACAGTGCAGGCTTTATAAGGTTCATTTATGTCTATTTTATAAAAGGATTTTCAGGAGCTATGAAAGCAATCTTTGAGCAATAACATTTCTGCATTACAAGCATGAATATTTTCTATGGCAATACTGTTTCTTGTCATTCTGTCTTAGAATGTGTGTTTTGCTGAGTGAATGCAGCTTTGCTCTTTTGCAGTATTTCGTCTTGGTTCTCATGCATTGAAAGGTTCAGTCATGTGTTGCGCGAGTGTGTTTGTCATGTTTCTGTGGGCCGTGCATGTGTATTAGAAATGTCAGTTTGTGTGAAACACACCGAACATCAAAGCCCAGCCTGTCTGCCTGTTCTCAGAGAACGAGAACCTGCCCTATTTCTGCACAAAGGCTCTCTTTGAAAGTTTCGAGAGAGCCCCAATTAAAGCAGAGAATTTCTCCCTGTCCCAGAGCCTGAAGATGCATAGATGAAGACAAAAGCATGTTTAGATGACCGCAATGACATGGCCTAGCAGAAAAACAATGGGGCTGCGTCATTAATGCATTTAATAAAACGCTTTACCTTTCATAAGCTCGTGTGCTCTTGTCACATCAAACTTTCTGGCACGTATGAATCTCAGAAGAAGGGAATCTGGTTCGTTCTCGAATTTTTCTTGCACAGCTTTGGCCAGATCGTCTCCCTCGCTTGCCTTTTCTTTTATCATGGCCCTCAATTCCTTTATAGAAGACACTTTCCTCTCCTCTGTTTCATTCAGTTCATCTTTAGCCTTTGAGAGAGGAAGGTGAATTTACATTTATGTGTGACTAAAAGATATTTTATAGGTTTTATAGCAGGGAATAATATAGTGATACCTTCTGTTTTGTGTGATCTGGCAGTTTCTTAGAGGGTCCGTAAACCGGCCCGTGGTCCTTAACGCTCAGATGTTCGAGTTTAGCGCGCAACGCCTGTTCCTCCTCGGACACCATGCGAAATGTCCCAGTCTAATGGGATGAAAATGAAAAGAACGCATTATGTGCCATGCTTGACAGAATCACAGACAAGAGGGTTTAAAGAGAACTAATCCTGTGTCTACTGTGGAGACCCCCAACTCTCAGTAAACCAGTGAATAATCCCCATCACATGACCTACCAGAACACCTTGAGAAACAAGAGATTAGTTCATCCCACCGACTGCGTTTAACAATAGAGCTTATTATGGAAACTGAAAGAAAAGTTACTTACAGCAGCCATGATGCTGAGATCCTCCAGTGGCTGAATGGAAACTAAAAAAAAAAAAAGAAATCTTATCTCACTGTCTATATTTAGATTTAATCATAATATTAGTTGTAATATATTCTGAATCAAAGTATAAGACAGTAAATTGCATGTAGATTCTTTTCCTTGTAAAAATAAAACTAAATACTGTATTAATCTGAGAAAGGTCATGGGAAAGGTCATTCTGAGGATTAACGTGCATCATTTATATTATTATTATTATTTTGTTAAAATTTTGCAGTTTTAGTCCATGTTAAACTTGATGTAAACATAAAAACAGAACATTCCAGGATTCGCTGATGCATTATATAATTAATTATGATAATTATTTAACAAGAGTTTACCTCCAAATGTAAATACTTAATTCTCAAGTGAACACTGGCTTGACAATATTTAGTTTAAAAAGCCTCTAAGTTTGTACATTTTAGATAGATAGACAGATAGATAGATAAAATAATACTTTGTTTACATGACATGACTGAGAAAACTTTAAATACAGTTTAAAAATGGACACGTTCTAGGATTAGAAGCACAACAATAATATTACATAATACAGCAAACTGACACATTAAATAGGATGAGTTCAGATATTATTAATATCATGCATTTTGCCTGTTTAAGGAGAAACCGTATAAACACTGAGATTTTCCTCTGAGACAATTACAATAATCAACTGAAATACTATTCGATAAAGTTAAAGATCTGTATTCGTTCAGTTAATAAATGAATGATGCAACTAAAAGCTTGTTTTGAGTATCAGTCAGTGTACCCTGAATCCAGTCCCAGCATCCTCTTAGCCTGTCAGCTTTAAAACAGAGCAAGCATGAAGCATTATTAAGCCTCAGAGGCTGTGACTTACCTCAGCCAAGGGAGATTGAGAAGTGCAGGGCTGGAGGCTGGAGACGAGGGGTGCAGGCGGATTAACCTGTCACACCCCATAACTCACAACACACTCATCCCATCTACATAACAAACATCCACCAGGGGAGGGACTCAACGCAACCAACTACAAAACAGCACCAAAAAAAGAGTGTGCACTGAACTCAGTCCTATGATTTTTGCTTTGTTTTGTATGTAATTGAGTTTATGATTGTGTTGTGGTCAGAAAAATAGTATCCCAATGTTTGTATAGTAACTTTTATTAATAAATATGAAACATTGTATAATGCAGAACAAATCAGTATTTCATGTGCTCACACATGATTTAAAAAAAAAGTGAATTCAGGTCTCTTTTCTAGCTATTTGAATGTATATTTACTAATATCTTAAAAAATATCTGTCAGTGGGGCAAAAACATAAAATAAAACAATTCAAAGGTAAAACAAGATTATTTTTCTTGCCCCACTGAGATATATGAAGAGTTCAGATGCAAAAGCCTCTAAGTGCTGTCTGAAATTTTCATCTAAAATGAGCATTTTTATAACATTTTTAGGTTCAGTAATTTCACTTTATTGGCAATGTATAGATACTTTTCTATGCAATTAAAGTGAAATAACTGAACATAAATATAGGAGCCTGATAAAAATACTCATTTCAGAAAAAAAAAATTCAGATGGCACTTAGAAGCTTTTTGCATCTGAACTCTTCCTTTATCATATCATATATATGGTTGTTTTTTTTTTTTTTGTTTTTGTAATTTTACTTTTCAAGTAAATGTATCTTGGTTTAAGGATTTATTTATTTTTTTAATTTACTTTATTATTATTATTATTATTATTTTTATTTATTATTATTATTATTATTTGCAGCATTGCTATTTTTGGTTGCTAGGATGTTTGGTTCTTAGCATGTTGCTATGTGGTTGCTGTCAGTCACGTATGCTGTGTAGGCCTACAGTCCCATCCAGCCTTGCCTTCCTGGAATAATAATAAAATGAAGTCATTTGTTCTAGTGACTTCTAGAATTACATAAGCTCTTAATACAGAAGCTTCTGTCCGCTGAATGAAGATGCACAGAGCTACAGAGAGCAGTGATGTTGTGCTTGATGAGAAAAAGAACATGTTCTCTGTCACGCTTCATTTGTCATGCCTATACCAATGATGTTCATAAAGAATAAGTGAATAGATTACATTAGCAATATAACAAATAGTATACTGATTTGAGAATTTGTGATCTTTTCAGCAGGTTTTAAATATATTTAGACATTTGATCATTTCATATGAGCAGTTTGGAGAATGGATTTTTGTATGGATTTTTTGAAGCCATTAGTGCCTTTGAAAAATAGCAGAATAGAACAAATGATGAATTCAATAGTTTTCCATCTAATAAAAATAAAAATGTGGTCAGTCTAATCAGTTTAGGCCAGGTGTTTTCAAAACCAGGTGGCTTCAAGGTACTAGAGGGTCCATTTCAAAGTTGGAGAAAAACAAATGTAAAAATAAATAGAGAAAAATAACATTAAATAAATAAAAATATTAAAATAAAGAAACAATAGATAAAAACCCTAAATAGTATTTATTTTGTAATATTACAAATATTATATTTATAATATAAAGCTCTGGAAAAAATTAAGAGACCACTGCAAAATTATCCGTTTTTACTAGATACGTATTTGAATAAAATCAACATTTTTGTTTTATTCTATAAACTACAGACAACAAATTCTAAGGAAACAATGTAATTTAGGGCATTTATTTGCAAAAATGACAACTGGTTAAAATAACAAACAAAGATGCAGTGTTTTTAGACCTCAAATAATGCAAAGAAAAGTTCATATTCATTTTTAAACAACATGTTTTAACTTAGGAATTATTCAGGAATCAATATTTGGTGGAATAACCCTGATTTTCAATCACAGCTTTCATGTTGGTTGCTCTCCATCAGTCTTTCACAGTGCTGGGTGACTTTATGCCACTCCTTGCTTGTGACCATCCATCTTCCTCTTCAGAGGTTTTCAGTGGGGTTCAAATCTGGAGATTGGGCTGGCCATGACAGGGTCTTGATCTGGTGGTCCTCCATCCACACCTTGATTGACCACTTCTTAAGCAGTCAGACTTTTATTTGGCAGATGATGAATTGGGCAAAAACATTCCATTAATTTACACTGAATTAGGTACTTAAGCCATATCTAGAGACTAGAATATTAGAAATAATTTGACCAAGGCAAGTAAGTGACCACATAGCAACCACCTAGGCTGCAAAAAAGTAAATAAATAAATAAAATAAAAATAACAAAGATAAAACACACACACACACACACACACACACACACACAGAAATGAGCAAGAAACATTTTCTTCACAAATAAATTAAAATAAAATAATAATAATAATTAACAAAAAATAAAAATATTAAATTTTACTCAATTTTATTTCTGTTAATTCCTATGGCTGGAACAACAACAAGTGCAGTAAACGGTAAAACTGTGCGCAACAAACCTGTGTTTTCACGATTACGACAATTTATGAAAATTATAGGATAAGAAATACCAGTTTGCAATGTCAAGTAGCATTATGGACTGTCTTTGTACAGCTAAAATAACTTATAGTTTATGACACCGGAAGTCTCGCGCATTCAAGTTATAAAAGGACGCGTGCGCTCTTAACTGCGTTAAAAATAAGGTGGATAGCAAAATCGAGAGTGTTGTGGGCTACTAGAAGTGCTCAACAGATGCAACCGGTGCTTAAAATGTCAATGTAAGGAGCAAGATGGAAGCTAAAATCCTCAGAGCGTCTCTCCCATCCTCACCTCCTCTAGGTAAAGATTTTATTCTGGTGATCTGGATTAAAAAGCCTCAAATCTCTGATTTGATTTAGTCACAGACTAGAATAGAGCAACAGATAGCCTACAAGCTGCAAATACAACACAAGTTCAAAATAACAGCTCATTCTTGATTGCCTCAAAACATTGGCAGCCCAAATCAATCACACAGACGGATTGTGATCTGAAAGACTAATCCTGCGATTGACTGAGTTTCACAATAACACTAAACGCATTGGGTTTTACAGTTTATATAATCCTCTCTCGGCAATCCTTGATGTAGCGTGGTTCCCTCTTTAAACCCTTAAGCACTTTTTGTAATTAAAGTTTTGGTCATGCACCTAAAAATACATTATGAAAAAGTAAACGGTAATCAACGATTTAGATGCCATTTACAAAACTGCGCTCGTTTCATTCATAATTACAATGCATGCTAACGATTCAGCCGAGGCTTCGGTGTGAATAGGGTTTTCTTGGCGGCGGGGTGAATGTAGGACAGGCGACAGGTCTGCAAAGATGCCATCCATTCAGGCATGTGAGCAAAAAGCCGATAATGAGCAGTGGAGGAACAGCTCTTGTACGAGTCCGTCACAAACCCTGCTGCTCTGCTGCACAGACACAAAATGAGCGACCCTCATTGTCTGGAGAGCAGCTCCTCACTGCAGAGGGTTCACTCATTAGTGCTGGACTTTGTTACCGCTTTATTCTGTGATTCTTTTCGAAGATACAGTGGCCCCAAAAGTATTTGACACGTACGCCACACTTAATGCTGTTCATTCAAAAAATGTAAGTGTCCAAATCCACTTTTTAGGGCCACTGCACAGGGGCTGGACTGACATAAGCAGTACAGCCATTGCTTTTCTTTTTTCTGTCATTTATAAAATCAGGTCATGAAAAATCACTAGTTACTCTTTTTTTTTTTGTTTTTTGTTTAGAGTGATTCTCTTTCATTTATCATTTGTGACCCTGGACCACAAAACCAGTCACAAGTGTAAATTTTTCGAAATTGAGATTTCTACATCATCTGAAAGCTGAATAAATAAGCTTTCCATTGATGTATGGTTTGTTAGGATCGGACAATATTTGGCTGAGATACAACTATTTGAAAATCTGGAATCTGAGGGTGCAAAAAAATCTAAATATTGAGAAAATCACCTTTAAAATTATCTAAATGAAGTTCTTTGCAATGCATATTACTAATCAAAAATGAAGTTTTGATATATTTATGGTAGGAAATTTACAAAATATCTTCATGGAATATGATCTTTACTTAATATCCTAATGATTTTTGGCACAAAAGAAAAATGGATAATTTTGACCCATACAATGTATTTTTGGCTATTGCTACAAATATACCCCAGTGACTTAAGACATTTGTAAACAATTTTTTGTACAAATTTTCAAACGGTGTTATTTTAGTATCATTGATATATTATTAGTTTTATTGATATTTTAAGATTGTTTTTATATTTTCCATTTTAATTTTAAAGTTTTAGCAATTCTTAATAATAATTCTTATTAATAATTTAGCAATTATTAATTTTTTCAGTTTAGTTGTTTTACTTCAAGATAAACTCAAAGAAAATGATGCCTTGACAACCAGCTAAAATAAAATAAGATTTATTAGTTTTATTACAAGTTTTAAGTTCGTATTTTCTTTCATTTCAGTTAACATTTATATTGGTTGACAAAAAAGTTTTTTTTAATGTTAGTTTTAGTTAAAAGTAGTAATAACCCTTGTCTAATGAATTTGGAAATTTAATCTGATTTCAGTTACAGAAAGAAAAGCAGCAGCCCTCATGAGAAGAGTATGAAATCCAGATAATAATAATAATAGACCAAATATCTAAATAAAACATGAAAAAAATCAACAAAAATGCAGAACAATACTGTCAGTTCACATTCTAGTGAGCCAGTAAGCATTATGAAACCATGCACATTTCTTATTAAAATAATAACATGTATGCTGTAAACAGTAGTGAGATGGCCTCAATTAAATAATAATTCAGAGAGTGGTGTCCAGTTATCATCTGGAATATAAAAATGTTGCATTTCTATTCCTGTTTTGTGTACAAATGCCAGGGCAGCTTGTTTAAATGAACAAAGGGAGATTACACTGGAAAAGGAAGTTTGAGCACACTGCATTGTGGGACACATTTTCTAATGCACCGTGCTCTGATTGTATGCAGTAACAACTCATCTAGGAATTCAATACTGAAAATTCACATACTGCAATAACAGTCAATCCTTTACCAATATTCTGTGTAGAAGCCTGACATCTAGAGGCTAAATGTGGCACTGCAAGATAGTCAAGTTTGAACAATGTTTCATATCAAAATCATACTTTGCTGTTTACTACCCCAGACAGAGCATACTGAAACTAAATGAAGTCCAGTAATGTCTCTTAATATATTTAAACATTAACTTTGAAAGGATTTAGTGCTAGTGTTTAGTAAAAGGCTTTTAAGCACCTGAATCAGTAACAAGCTATTTGCTAGTTTTCTTTCAAATGAAGGCACAGAAATGCTTCTCAACTAAAACTGCGTGCGGTTTCCATTAGTTTGAAATGAAAATATATTTATATCGCTTTAATATGTTGCATAATCATGCTTTCATATGATTATGGAACCTTTACACGTGTGGTCTTTAAGAAATACGATACTAGTCATACACATTTAGTCTTATTTTACTGTGAAATCTGTAAATCCAAACTGTGCAATCAAAACATTTGGCTGCCCATCAAATTTATGTCAATGTACAGGAAATTTAGCACATAAAAGGAGAAAACCAATACTGAATAACTGTATGTAACATACAGAAATATTGCAAGTGTTCATAATGTATAAAGATGAATAATTAATAAAACTGATTTAAAAATTAATACAAATTTAAAATCAGTCAGACAGCTGGTGGTTTATGGATAGTGTTATGCATGGCAAAGAGGAAACGCAAAAGTGGCATGGAAACAATTTCATTGATAAAATATGACTAGTTTAAAAAAGCTAAAACAAGTTCAAGTAAAAAAAAAACCTGAAAGTCTCCATTTGCCTGTCAGATTCTCTGTTTCTCAGTGCTGAGAAAAACCTTTTTTTTTTTTTTCCCCTTTAAAACTGATAAATGATCATAAGTTTTTAAAGACATCAGCATCTTTGTGCTTGTAAATATCAGTTCCTCTTAAAAACAAAAAAACAAACAAAAAAAAAGCACACTGAGCTTTTTTTGAGTCGTTTTCTTGAAATCACATGCAGTTTGTGAAGGCTCACTCAGTGTGATTTCCTCCAGGCTCCAGTTTTCTGGCCACGGGGCACGAAAAAATGACAAGTATTTTTCAGCCCAGGAAACTGAGTCCAGCCATTACTGAGAAACCACACAGGAGGAAGAACACTTTGAGCAGAGGCCGCTCAGGGGAGTTCAGTTCATGGGGAAGGATCTCTAGGAAGGTGATGTAGACAAACGTCCCAGCCGCCAGCCCCTCCAGCACCGCCTGGATGAAAGCGCCCGCCTCCAGCTGAGCCTCGATCACAATGATGCCGATGCTGATGCCGAGAGGAGACATCACAGCGAAGACGGCCACGTAGAGCGCCACCCACAGGGGCCTGACCGCACTCTGAACCAGCTTCACCGACAGACTGAAGACGATGATGCTCTTGTGGACCAAGATAGCGATGCAGATCTCCAACACCTGAGCAGAGAGACGAGGGAAGTCAAACTCACTGTATCTTTAGGTTATATTCATCATTACATTCTTCCAATTCCACTACATTTATTACAGTTGTACATTATTCTAAAAGAAAGTCACCAAGCCCTCTGTTTTTTTTCCCAACCAACTGTCATATAGGTCAATTCCTGGTGGATAAAATCAATTGCCACCTAGTATTTTCTTTTCATAGACTTTAAAGGTCAAGTGTAATTATTATACACAAATGGCTAGTAACAAAAACTGTGATTCTAATATTTATATCTAAACAGATTTCAAAAAGAAAGTGTCATTTACTTACCCTAATCATGGCTTACTTAAAGCCATAAAATATATTTTAACACACTTCTCATTTAAAATGAAGCTATTCTGTAGCGACGTTAATAAAACACAATTCTTCTCAAATTCTTCGTGTAGTGACAAAAACACCCATTGTGACAAGTTTAAAATTAGGTCTGTGAGGAAATGAAGAAATTAAACTGAGGAACATAACATGAGCAGTAGACGCTGCTCCATACAAAGTCTGCATCACTTAATATTGTAATTTTACAGTTGTAGTGTAATAATAAATCATATTATTATTTCTCTTATGTACTTGATTTTTTTTTTTCCCCCCAGAGAATATTTAGTTTTTTTGGTAATATTAATTATTATTATTATTATTAAAACTTGATTTTTTTGTTCTACAGAAAATTGTTACAATAGTTTTTTTATTTTGACTGAAATTGTTTAATAATGATAATATTATATTATTTTTCTTAACCACTTGACTTTTTTATTTTTATTTTACAGTGAAATATTACAATAGTAGCTATCCTTATTTTGTTAAACTTTTTAGTAATAATTGTTACTAATTATTTTATAGTCACATTGATATATAATCACAAAATTGTGGCCAAATTGTGCAGCTCTACAAACAAGCATAGCTTTTTTTTTTTTTTTAACGGTTTTAAAATCACAAAAAAGAGAGGAAAATATTTGTCCCCTCTCTCTGAAAATCCAGCTAAAGTCATTTTTGTGATCTACTGTTTTCTACACAAAATCATCCTTAATAAGGTAAAGAGCATTCTGTGAAAATGTAACCTTTATATCTTTAATATTGACCGAGTAAGGCCATGTCAAAGATTGAAATCATAGTGAAATTAATAGTTGAAATCAAACTTTGATGCTTATCTCAATTAGATTTTGAGACTTTAGCCTGGGTTTCACAGAGAGGGTCACATATTAGTAAAATCGCTATTAGATGTTTTTGCAAATTGTGCAGCCCTATCTTCTGTTATTAAAACTGACTTTACATTTATATCTCCTTTTGTGTTCCACAGAAAAACAGGTTTGGAACTACACAAGGGTGAGTAAATAATGAAAATGTTCATTTTTGGGTGAACTATCCCTTTAACATTTTTAAGGTGTTTTGGCATCACAGGATAAAACCCTAAATAAACAGCATGATTTGAATCACGATGCCAAACCAAACTGTAAACCTTTGAACCCAAAACTTTATCAGGTTTCTAACAAGGTCAGCACAGTGACTCAACAGAGAGCTGTCAAACAAAACAAAACTCAATAAATCACCTTGGTGTCTGTGGTCTGCAAGCCGATGGCCAAACCCTCAAACACCGAGTGGAGAGAGAGAGACAGAAAGAGCATGAAGGAGCGGAAGGACGAGTGCGCGTGAAAATCCACGTGGATGTGGTGACCGCTCCCCTCCAGATCATTCAGCGAGTGATGTCCATGGGCATGTCCGTTACCTGCGGGAGCTAAAAGAGGAGCCGTCTCCTCATTTCTGTGGCTCTCTGTGCAACTCATAACTATCTTTTCCAAGATCAAGACTGTGAAGAAGCCACACGCCATGATGAACTCTGCAAGCGGGAAGCCTCCCTGTAAGATGAGGAGAAGTGGCATTAGAAACCAATAGAAATTATAGGAACAAACTGCATTTAACAGAGCAATTCCAATATTCGGTGAGCTCACATCAAGGCCTTTTTTTTGTAGCTCATCATGTATGTCCGAGAGGTAATCTGGGATGATATCTAACAAACAGGCCGACAGGAAGACGCCACCCGCGAAGCAGCTCACAAAACTCAGCACGGCCCTGTGGGTCGCTGGAGACAAAGAAAAACAAATCAAAGTCCCGTTACATTGATTAATGGTGCTGTTGATTGATGTCTTTCTCTAATCACTCCTGTTAGCTAATCAGCCAAAGTAAAACAAGTTTTGTCAGAGGGGATTATAATCAGATGCCCGAAAAAAATTCAAAACTCATCATAACTGAGCAATGCATAAGCATTTTATTTACCCATGCCACAACTTAAGTATTAGGTATAACTGCAATTGAATTAAGCCACTTGATAAAGCAGAGCCCCACAATTTTAAAACTATCTATCCAAAAAGCACTGATGACATTTAACTCAACTGAAAATCTGATAACTAATAACCGTGTGAAATCCACATCCTATTCTGGTTTCACAAGTGGTCCGGTGACCCTGGAGCACAAAACCAGTCTTAAGTCGCTGGGGTATATTTGTAGCAATAGCCAAAAATACACTGTATGTGTCAAAATGATCCATTTTTCTTTTATGCCCAAAATCATTAGGATATTAAGAAAAGGTCATGTTCCATGAAGATATTTTGTAAATTTCCTACCGTAAATATATCAAAACTTAATTTTCGATTAGTAATATGCATTGCTAAGAACTTCATTTGGACAACTTTAAAGGCGATTTTCTCAATATTTTGATTTTTTTTTGCACCCTCAGATTCCAGATTTTCAAATAGTTGTATCTCAGCCAAATATTGTCCTATCCTAACAAACCATAAGCATACATCAATGGAAAGCTTATTTATTCAGCTTTCAAATGATGTATAAATCTCAAATTAGAAAAAATGACACTTAAGACTGGTTTTGTGGTCCTGGGTCACATATTTGTGACATCTATCTGTGTCTAAGATGAAGACTGCAATCAAAAGCATACATATATTTGATTGTTCATAAAATCCTTAGGTTGTTTCTGATCTTTGTGGCCATAATTCATGTTTAGCAGAGGTTTTTGCTTGTTTAAGTATGTTCAAACACCAGTTTCACTTCCACCCTGATGTCCATCTGTGATCTGAGTAAAATGCATGTTTCAAAAAAATCCTCTAGCTGTCCTTGTCAGCTGACTCTCATGTGTTTGTACTTGTATGAAGCCAAAACTGGGCAAATTCCTTATGTGTGGTACACATATACATTAAGCACATACATACATTCGTAAACACACATAAATAACGAGCAGATGCACGACATACATAATAATGTATACATAACAATAGATAAACATGTTTAGGCTGGGAGGAGGCGACAGATGAAAGAAAATATCATGTATAGTACAGTAAAATCGATGACCACCATAAAAAAACGTGAATTATAATTTACCTGTTCCACTAGAGACTTGAAACCATTTCATCCGCGCTGGGATAAAACCAAAAAACAGAGTTAGGAACAGCAGCCCAACCAGAGCTCCAACTTTCACCTGGAGCAGGTAATCCATCGCGGCCATAAATTAATTTAAAAAATGAAACTAGATGTAAACAAACAAGCGAGAGAGGACAGACGCGCCAGTTAAACACTGATTAGTAACATATATGTAAATGTTTCGATATAGAGCGCTGTCTTTGAAAGATGAACCCCATGATTTGTAGTTTACGATAGTTTAGAGGTTCATTCTGATCAGTTTAACTGGCTCGCGAGCGACTGCATATTTGTCAGTCGTTCGCTCCGCCCCTTACGCTATGACGTCTAACGTTACTTCCGGCTTGATTGACTCGCTCCATGCACAAATTTAGCATCTAACGCAACTGAAATATCAAAATTCCCGTTAACATATTTACTATTTTTGAAACAAAGTGTGATTATTAATAGACTAATGTCTAGAATAAAATATCTGAACGTATTTAAAGAGTCTATTTTGTATTTTTGAGCCACTGAGCGCCTCCTGCGGGATTTAAGCGTTAATTCAATGCAAGCGTGTTTAGTTAATTCTGCTTCATTCAGTTCAGTGCTTAGACTGCATGGCATGGAGCTGCGGTTCCCGGTATGACTAACCCGTCTATGGACTAACCGCACATGACTGCCTTGTGACTGGTGGGGAAAAAAAAAACCTAGTCATATCAGCACTGTTGTAAAATGTAGAATTGTCAGTGCTTGGTTTCTATTTTATTTATTTATTTTACTAGATGAGTTTCTGTGAAGCCTGGTTGAGTTACACTGTTCTTTCAATAGTAGCATACTTTTAATATTTTATTATTTATCTTTTACTCCTGACCAATAGGGCTGACCAGGCTTTTCCCATCCTCAGGCCGATATTAAAACGCTGTAAAAAAAAAATATATATATATATATATATATATATATATTTTTTTTTTTTTTTTTACAGCGTTTTAATATCGGCCTGAGGATGGGAAAGGCCTGGTCATATATATATATATATATATATATATATATATATATATATATATATATATATAATTTTTATTTATTTTTTTACAGCGTTTTACATCGACACACCAGTAGATGGCGTCAAGTGACTGTTTTTACGAGTGAGTCATTCAACCGATTTGTTCAGAAACGTTGATTGATTCGTTTAAGAACGAATCTTTATGAGTGAGTCATTGAATCATTAATTTAAACGGTTCGTTAATGTTGTTCTATCCAAAAACGGAACTTCATGTATGAATCACTGAATCATTCCTTGAATCGAATTGTTCAAAGACACTACTGAAAGACACCACACAGTGTGTTGCAATGGTTCACTGTGGCTTTGTTTGAAACAAACCTATATTTTCGCCAGAAAACAGAAAAAAATGTCTCAAATAGGCTAAGTTGCTTAACATTAACTTGGCTATTGTTTATGTAGCTGTTGTATAAAAGCAAAAACAGCCCAAGCCGCGTCGTCGCTTTGTAGTTTTCAAGATTCTGAAGTTTGTAACAATGTTCTTAAGTGTAATTCTTATAAAATAGTGTGTGTCGTTAATCCTTACCTTCTCAAATATTTTCTTAAGATTAAACATTTCTTAGATATTAATTAACAGGGTTTGTTTTTGTCTGATTGTAAACTATTCAACCCATTTGATTGCTTTGTCAGTGCTAAATATATTAATGTAAGTAGCATTTTTAATGTAAAGTGTGTGAGATGTTGTTTAATGACATTAACTGTCACAAGAGAATTTACTTGCTGATAAAAATTCATAGTATTATATGTTATGCTGCCCTGCTTAATAATTGCAACAACCCAATTAATTCATTAAACATCCTACCTTTTTGGATTTAACACAAGTTAATTCAAGGTTATTCTAACTTAAATAAGTTATTTGTGATATTTTTAAGGATTGGAATTCTTATGTTTTTTTAACAAGTCTTAAGAAATAAGATAAGACATTCTTGAGGCCTAATACACTTGCCTTTGTAATTTTTTTTGTAATATCATTTATGTGTTTTCTTGAATAATCTTTTGATTGCTCTCTGAGCATCAAAATTTGAACTTACAAGTGCATGAAACCAAGCAAACAAAATGTATGGAACTTAAGTACTATATATAGGCTACTATAAGCATGTGGATTGCTATTCCACCCACCCCAACTGGAACAAATGGTTCTTAAAATATACTTTTTCATAGTATTATTTTAGGTACACAAGAATTAATTGTCCCAACCAGACGGAGAAGAATGATTCAGAGGTGTGAAAATAAGGGCCTAAAAATGTTTGGTGAGTAAATGTATATGTAACCTATATATGTTTGACAAGACACTATTTTGGGGGAATGAAATGCAAAATATTGTAAAAGTATCATGTATGTTGCACTGAATCAGATGCTTTGGTACTCTGGTTAGTCTAACATGCCTTTATAAGTTGAGACAGACTTAAGCTAAGGCTCATGTCTGGAGTTTGTCTGCATTGGATCAGTGAGCTAACTTTGACTGTTTTCATATACAATTCACAGTCATCCAGTCAGACAGCACCTAAGATTTTTTCCTTAACTGTATTTTTGAGCATAGTTTAGTCATATGCACATCAGAGCAAACAAACAAGCTCACTGCTGTGCCTGATTTGAGTGAAGTTAGTCAGAGGCATGAGGAGTAAAGTTTCTCATTTAATATTCCTGCAGCCAACTGAGCTCCATGCTGCCGAGTGACCGCCGCTCCCTCAGGCATCAATAATACAAGAGGAAGTTATTGTTCCGCTGCAGGCGACAGCAACTCAGAATTAAAAGGCTTGTGGGGAGGCTGTGCTAGGCCTTTCACTCAGTCCACTCAGGTTTCAGCTGCTGTAGACAGGCCTCAGACAAGAGTGAGATGATTTTGAACATCAGTGAAGGGCCTGATTGTGTGCTGACGGTGGCTTAGGGACACTTTTGTTTTATGACAGCGGTAGGCGACCTGCTGGCTGCCACATAAGTAAAATAATACCCACCAGGACAAGGGTACCGTTTTATGTCAGTGTTGGCACAGGTGAAAATTACCTCATGAGATGTCAGATTGAAGAATAAAGTATAGGGCTCATAGTGATTAAATTCTGATTAAAGTGCTTTATGTAAACTTTTGAGGAAAAAAAACTTTTTTTGTTGTTTAATTGAAATAAAATATAAAAATTAGATGTAAAAACTTAAACGTTAGAAGTGTTGCTTTGGCAACTAATTTAATTAAAATAAGTCTAAGCTGAAGTATTTAAACTGAAATAAAAAGTAGAAATATAAAACAAAAACCTAATAAAATGACAAAACCACATAACAAAAAAAAACTTAAAGTAAAATTAAAATAAAAACTAATAATTTTAAAATGTATTCAAATTCAAAACAATTTTTAAGTAAACAGTAATCAATACTACAATAGAATGAAATTAGAAATGTTGCCCTGGAAATTATATGAATGAAAATAAGTTAAATACCTAAACTAAAATTGAAATAAATAAAGCTAAGTAGAAATATAAAAAAATAATAAAAAAAAATGCCAAAATCAGATAACAAAATAATTAAAAGTTCAAATAAAATGAAAATAAAAAAGTAAGTGTTATTATAAAACTAAAAATTAGACATGTTGCCTTGGCAGCTAATTGAAGTAAAATAAGTCAAAGTATTAAAATGACTAAAACTAAAATAATAATACAACTATAATAATAAATAATAAATTAAAGCTAAATAGAAATACAAAATAACAAATAGAAATGACAAAAACACTTAACAGTGGCTAAAATTAAAATGAATGATGTATAAATGAAAGCTTATTCAAAATATTAAATACTATGATATTATATATTTACATATACTGTAGTGTATAAATAATTCTAAAACAACACTGGAAGTAATTGTCATTATCACCACAAATCTTGGTTATATATATTTTTGGAAAATTTCTGAAGACTTTGAAAAAATGATTATACAATTGATTGTTTATGCAGCATTATCTGAAAGTGCTATAAATATTGTATATCTACTGTGCCCGTTTTAGCCTCAGTCGAAAGTAATGACCTACCTTTGTAACTCCTTTATTCTTAATTACTATGAAATTGCCTTGTGATACAAGAGAATACCGTCTTAAAGTTCCTTGGCCTTTCTCTTTCCTCATATTACATCCCTGAGCCTCTGGCCTCTCACTCCAGCACACAGTCAGCTGGCACATGACGGGACGATGTCGCTGAAACATGAAGCTGTGGCTTTTGAGGATCCAATTGAATCTCAAAGACTGGGAGGGGGAGCGGATCAAAAAGTGACAAATGCTGAGAGAGAAGGATGTAGAGAGAAGGGCTGAGAAATAATTTGCTCACACTCATGCACAATCCTATTTTCATAGATACTGACAGGATTAAATGGATGCAACTGCTTGTAAGTACTAAAAATCCTTTGATTTCTATTAATGCCTGAATTTTATGTTTTGTTTTTTTTAAAGACAAGATGCATATAGTTAAGTTTTGCAAAAAATAAACTTTTTACAGTCTAATTTGTAATTTTTAATGAATGCATGAAATTCAAATTTAAAATTTAGTTGTAGCATTTAAATGTATTTTTTTTAAGACAACCCAGAGAAATTCAGGTAATTTTTTTTCTTCTGTTTTTCAATAACTGAAAAAACCCTACTGTATAGTTTAGAAAATGGCAAACTTTTCTTTGTGAAAGTTTAGCCAAGTGACAGTGGATAGTCATTAAGATTTCATGTGCACTCCAGTGTGACACTTTACGCTCTGAATGTCTCCGTCAGCTCCTAAAGGAACTCAAATGCAGTCTTACAAAGCCAACAAAATGACTTTGTCTGTGCTACCTTGAGGCAATGGAACTTAGGATGGGCAAGTTGGGAATTGTAGTGATTTTGCTTGTAGTGGAACAACTATCAACCATTGCTGGAGGTAAGACAATACTGGCTGTTCCTGTTGTTTGTTTTGTACAATGACTCAATTTGTTTCGCACTCTAACATTTATGACTGTTTCTCTCATGTTAGAGAGCAAAAAAGAGGAACAAAAGGAGGCGATTTTAAAAGAGCTTGTTGAGATATGGAGGAAAGGTGGAGGATGGAACCCACACAGAGTACAACCACCAGCAGAAAGACAGAAAGATCAGCAAATTCATTCCATAGTGAGGAGCATCATGGGAGGCCTCAAATCTCTAGGTGTCCTGCCAAGGAAAAGCAAGAGTCTCCCATCTTTAAACAAAGCCTTTGATAGAAACAGGCTCTCGGGATTCCTGTATAACATCTCCATGTATCTGCAAGAGATGAGCTCAGAGTTAGATGACCGGCAGCAACCTTTTGGTGATGACCAGTTTTGGGAGAACCTGCTCTACTCTCTTCTTCAGACCGGAAGGGAAACGTCGCTCGGATTATGGGATGGGAAGAGTCCTCCACGACCCACTTTCAGGCTTCAGGATCTGTTTCTGTCGCTCCGGGGCAGCCCACATTGGGATGGACTTCTGGGGTTGGTGCAAAGCATTTTAACCCTCACTGAACGCCAGCCCCAAAAACCCATCTTGACTTTCATTTCCCAGAACTGGAAGACTATCAGTGCTTTGCTCGAAACTGTTCTTCAAGCTCTAGTCAGTGGGACGTACGGCCAGGCCGTCGCAGGTCTACAGGGTTTCATCTGTGTCCTTAAAGGACGAAATGATTGTGCCTTCAACCTGAGCTGGCTTGAGCAGCTCATCAGCTTTATGGAGACCAGGAACTGGAAGCCTGTGGTCAGTCTGCACCCTGTGAGTGTGGAAAACAATCAAAGAGATGCCACACTCTCTACGGGACGTTTTAAACCCTTCCTCGTGCCACCGGAGGTGCTTCGTGAGGAGCAGCTCTTGTTGAACCAATCGGGCATGAATTTGGAGAGTCTTGCTTCAATGCAGGCTCTGCTTCTTCAGGCTTTGTCGAGGTCAAGCACAGGAGAAAGGGCAGTACAGTTTGCGGAGCGTAATCCTGCCCTCCTGCAGGGCTTGGATAACCTCAGACATGGATTTCTGCACAATGTCGGCCGCAGCGTGTATGGTAATCTGAGAAGAAAAGTGTCACATATGACCAAGGCACTGCTGGATGATGTCAGCAGCATGGTGGGCGAACCACAGTACAGTCACCATGGAAGATGTTCTGTAGGCAAGTAGAGTACTTACTATCTATCTATCTATCTATCTATATATATGTATCTATCTGTTGTTCCATCCATCCATCCATCCATTGTTGCATCTATCTATCTATCTATCTATCTATCTATCTATCTATCTATCTATCTATCTATCTATCTATCACTCTTCCGTTCTATCTGTCTGTCATTCCTTCCTTCCATCCATCCATTGTTGCATCTATCTATCTATCTATCTATCTATCTATCTATCTATCTATCCATCGTTTGTTCATTGGATCTATCTATCTATCTATCTATCTATCTATCTATCTATCTATCTATCTATCTATCTATCTATCTATTATTTCCTTCCTTCCATCCATCCATTGTTGCATCTATCTATCTATCTATCTATCTATCTATCTATCTATCTATCCATCCATTGTTGGATCTATCTATCTATCTATCTATCTATCTATCTATCTATCTATCTATCTATCTATCTATCTATCTATCTATTTTTCCATCCATCCATCCATTGTTGGATCTATCTATCTATCTATCTATCTATCTATCTATCTATCTATCTATCTATCTGTTGTTCCATCCATCCATCCATTGTTGCATCTATCTATCTAGCTCTCTTCCATTCTATCTGTCTGTCATTCCTTCCTTCCTTCCTTCCTTCCTTCCTTCCTTCCTTCCTTCCATCCATCCATCCATCCATTGTTGCATCTATCTATCTATCTATCTATCTATCTATCTATCTATCTATCTATCTATCTATATATCTGTCTGTCGTTCCATCCATCCATCGTTATATCTGTCTATCTATCTATCTATGGTTCTATCATTCTATGTCTGTCGTCCATCCATCCGTCCGTCCATCCATCCATCCATCCATCCTTCTACCATTTTATTTATATTTCTACCATTCTGTCTGTCATTCTGTCCTTCTTTCCATCCACCCATCCATCTAAGCCTTCAAAGTTCAAAACTTCCAAGACTTTAACAAGCCAATATTTAAAATTCTTGACAAACTTTGCTTAATTAGTTAAAAATTACAGCATCTTTTAATTTACTTTAATTTGCTACTTCAGTTCAAATGAAGAAATTTGATTTTAAAAGGCATTCTCAGTTTAATTCAGAATGGCACACAACTCTGACTGAAATCACAATGGCATTGCTAGTCATTAACCAGATCTTTGTAGCTCTAAATCCTATAGCCTGGATAATCTCCTGTTTCTTTTATGTCGGTAACCGTATACCACTGGTATTATGTGCCCAGCTATGCTGTTACATCAAGGCCAATTGTATAATACAGGGGCCGGCTCTCCATTTTCCTCAATTAATCAGCAGTGTTCTGCGATCATCTGTGATTTGTATATAACTATTCACCCAGAACTTTTCCACTGACTTTTGTTTCTTTGTAAAGGTGACCTCAGGCAGTTAATATTGTGGTAAGTGTCATGAATTAGCAAGACTTTAAATTATTAAACTATAAGTGTATAGTAAAGATTATTGTAACTGAACAGTTTTGTTGTCCTCTTTGTACAGGGGAATTAGACATAACTTGACATGGAACGCTCAAGCGATGGGTTTCAGGTCAGACGGTTTACCCAGCAGGCCGTCTTTGATGACCTGCCCCTCTACAGAGGAGGAAACAAGGACTTTGAAACCTCAGCACTCATCTAGAAGACCTAAACTTCACCAGTCCCAGCCAAAAGTCCATGAGCAGAGTGATTCAAACCCCTCAACCTCAGCAGAGATTCTGGAAGCTGCCTGTAATGCTTCTATCCCTGGTCTCACTGGTGTCTCAAATTTTACTGTCTTTCTCTATTGTAATCTTTTTGATGGAGAGGATGGCTCACAGGACCCTGAAGTCAACCATTTTGGGGTAGACCTGCACGCGACCTGCTCTGATGCTGCTTGGTACCTCTCAGCAGCGGAGGAAGATTTTCTTTGGGTTCACGTTTGCAGCGAATTCTTTGCTCACGAGTTTAACAAAACAGTGTGTGCCAACTCTACATTCTGGCTGCAACATGCACATCAGGTACATTGAGTTCCTTTTAGTTTGTTTCTATGAAAATATTAAAAGGTTAGTTCACCCAAAATAAATGTTCTGTCATCATTTACTCACCAAACCCAAGACTTAATATTCGAAGCACAAATTGAGATAATTTAAATGAAACCTTAGGTTTCTGTACCTCGTCTGAAAGTCCAGGTAACCAAAACTTAGAAGATCCAAAAATTTCAAAAAGGCATTTTAAAATGCATCGCATGGTTTATTTCATAATGAAAATCTTTAATTTACTTTTAAACAATGATCAACACACATACAAAGAGCACATTATGTATGGCAACCACAGAAGCTCGAATACACATGTATGATACATGAGAACCAATCAGTTTTTTTCTAATGTGTGATGCACACACAACCTTCCATATTTACCATATGTGAGAGTGCTCTGTATGTGTGTTTATATCTGAATTAAAGCTAAATTAATTTGGCTAATTATATTAAGTTGTTGTGTCTCTTCACAAGGACTCTTCATATGGATTTTTTAATGAACTCCTTTATGAACTTTTTGGAGCTTCTAAATTTTAGTTACCTTGACTTCAATCTAGGGACAGAAACCCTTTCAGGGTTCATTAAAAATATCTTTCTTTGTGTTTCAAAGATAAACCAAAGTTTCATAGTTTGGATGGAGGAGGATGAGTGAATGATGACAGAATTTTCATTTTTGAGTCAACAATTGCTTTATAGTTTTCTGTATTAGCAATCACCTTGCTGTGAATTTTTTTTCAGGCAATAGCTACAAGGGATTACCAGTACCTCAACCAATCAAGTATTGATGACCTCTGTCTTCAACTCTCCAACGATGTTTCTGGGGGATCTCCTCCAGATGCCACTGAGGACTGCTTAGCACTGCTAAGCAGCAAAACTCTAACCGCCCAGGATTTTAGAAGGTGTTTTCTGCCCAATAACACAGCCCTTATTGCCTCTTTGTGCGGAAATGATTCGTCTCAAATACCTCAAGATGGGAGCTGGGCAGCAGAGTACTGCTCCAAAGTCATCCCTAATCACTCTCATGGGGCCCCCAAAGACAACTGCGATTACTCGAACTGGAAGGCAGAACATTTTATGAACACCACCGCCCTTGAGATTTGCAGCAGTAAAGCAGGTTTGAAGGACTATATTTGCAAAAACGCCACACTGTACCTCACATTGGTTCAAAAGCA
>JAFVLL020041255.1:28295-32878 GCA_021397915.2 Tor tambroides | reverse complement strand
GGGATTTTTCCCAGTTTTAATCGTCATTTTTAGGAAAACCATAAGTCTGGTCAGTCACACTCGGTCAGATCAGTCTGAATATCTGGGCTGAGTTTGGAGTTTGTAGAGCTAAATCTGTAGGAGTTAGAGTAAACAGTTTTAGTAAGAAGTAGTAGTTTAAATAGCATTTCAGTAAGTTCTCAAGCCAACTTAATTACAAAGAAACTAGTAATATCACCGCACTGCATCATATGTGCTGAATGAAATCCAATACTTGCTTCATACTAATTTTTTCGCACTGATTCCAAAAATAGTGTCTGTTTTGCTCTTTCATGTCACATTTTCTCTCTAAATACGATGCATTTCATAGCATTTTTGCATTCGAGAATCATTTGTGTGGTGAAGTCGTCTCATATTCTCCCTTAATCAGCAGAAAAACACCACAAACACGTGATTCCGGTCTGAATCTGAGCCAGATTAAAGCTACTGGATAAATTTTCAGCCAATTCATTGATGCCAGGTCCTGATTTCAAAGTCAGAATTATGACTAGAGACAAGAGAAAATGTAAAAATGAGCCCGATGTTGTCTGCTTTTACGACATGCAAACAAAGATATCACAGATTTTGTGAAGAAAAGCTTGTTTATTTATAAACTTGTAAAGTTCTTTAACATTAAATGGAGCATTTGAACAAATTTTAATAAATGATAGATTTTGAAGACTTATTTTTGTCATTAAAACCCAAACTTTTGAATGCTTTTGTTGTTATAAGTGCATTCTTGTAAAAAAATTGTATATGATGGAACATCTGCATGGACATTTTCGAACTCAGCATCATCAAATTAAGTACTATTAGGCCTTTTTTTTCCAAGAATTGGCTTTTTCATAAAGAAAAAGAAGCTTATTTTTACAAACATTTTTCAGAATCAGAATCAGCTTTATTCGCCAAGTGTGTGCGAACATACATAATTTGTTGTGGTTTTTAGGAGCTTAGTACACATACAAATATATGCATAAATAAAAATATGCATATGTACTGTATTTACATAATTTTCATTTCATTGTTTTCATGCAATGATGTTTAAGCAGATCAACGTCTCATGACTGAAATCAAAGATTTTAAAGGCAGTGCAATAGACATCTGATGTAGGAATGCTTTTACATCATTTTTTTCATGTCGGAGTGAGAATTTGAGGGTTTTGAAAGTGTTTAATTGATAGTGTGTAAATGTTATGGAGCAAAGAATAAATAATTAGGCTGGATTTTTTGGGTTAGTACGTGTGAGCCGGACAGGTTTTGTGAGATTCACAGCAGGATAGAGAGTTAATGCTAGTTACACCAACTTCTTCTGAAGCGCTATCCGTGCTTTGCTATGAACTAACACTTAATTTGTTAATGCAGGTGTGATCATGTGGTGAAGGGTTCAGTCTCCAGGAGTTACCGTCAATCTCGTACGCGTAAACTTCACCGTACATCATCCAGTACGGCTGGAACACCACGTCTCTGGCCAGAGACCACGAAGGATCCTCGTTTGGGTACAGAATGGCTTTACGAGGAACCCCAAAACTCAGCAGCACGACGGCCATAATGACCACGATGTAGAACATGTTGGCCACCTGCGGACGATCAGAGATGTTTCCGTCAAAATAAAAGCTTAAAGTGCAGTATGAATTGCTGACAGCGTTTAAATGCAGTCCAAATTCAAAATATTGAATTCAATTCTAGAAATTAGGAAAGAAGTGTAATATCCCTACTTTAGTGTAAAGCAAAATATTCAAATTCATTTATTTTACAGTGCAATTGTTTTATGCCTTCTTCTGTCATTATTGTTATTATTATTATTCTATTCTAATTTCTTTGGCTTCCTAAAACACCGGTGTGAATGTAATTTAGACTGAGACCGTATACCACAAATAAAAAAAGAGTTGAGTCACCTTTAAAGTTCAGGTGCAAGTCAATTCACTTTTTTCTGACTTAAGGTTTCTTAAAAGAAACATAAGTTGGAGCTCTTAATTTTGAACTCAAAGTGCATTAGATAGAATAATTTCACTATAAAATGTACACAATTTTAACGGATAAAGCACTTCAAAGGCACAATGGCACAGGGTTATACTTGAATACGTATCATTAGATTACTTAACCTGTGCTTCTTATTGCAAAGATGTCATATTTCATAGAAGGTGGGATCCATTTTTGATATATATAGGCTTTAATATATCCTCTAGTGTTATTAGAGGGTTTGTTTAGTGAGGTTTAAATATGTGAGGCATATTGGAGTTTAAGGGAGTCTCTTCTGCTCATCAAGGCTGTATTTATTTGATCAAAAATACAGAAAAAACAGTAATATTGTGAAATCTTATTGCAATTTCTAATATCGGTTTCCTATTTTAATATACTTTAAAATAGAATTTATTTCTGTGACGCAGCACTGAATTTTCAGCATCATTACTCCAGTCTTCAGTGTCACATGATCTTCAGAAATCATTCTAATATGCTGATTTATTATGAGTGATGAAACTCTTCATATTTTTAATGTTTTTTGGAACATGTGATACTCTTTGATTCTTTGATGAATACAAAGTTTCAAAATTGAAATCTTTTCTAACAATATAAGTCTTTACTATGACTTTTTATTCATTTAACACATCCCTCCTGAATAAAAGCATTAATTTCTTTAAAAATAAAAAGAAAGAAAAAATAACTGACCCCAAACTTACGAATAGCATTTTTTTTTTTTTTTTAAATAAATGCTGTTCTTTTTAACTTTTTATTAATCAGAGAATCCTAAAAAAACACATCATAGGTCCCAAAAAAATATGAAGCAGCACACCGGTTTCCAACATTGATAATAAATCAGCATATTAGAATGATTTCTGAAGATCATGTGACACTGAAGACTGGAGTAATGATGCTGAAAATACAGCGCTGCGTCACAGAAATAAATTCTATTTTAAAGAGTATTAAAATAGAAAACTGTTATTTTAAATTGCAATAATATTTCACAAAATAACCGTTTTTGTCTGTATTTTTGATCAATTAGATACAGCCTTGATGAGCAGAAGAAACTTCTTTAAAAAAACATTAAAAAACCTAAACTTTTGACCAGCAGTGTATATATATATATATATATATATATAAAAAAAAAAGTACAAAATTTTTATTTTTCCCAATTCTTCATTTGTCTTTTTTTTTCTTTTTAAATATCGCAACAAATATCATATCGTGGACTTCATAGCGCAATAATATTGTATAGTTTGATATCGTTACATGTCTATCAGAGAGTGATCAACACTGGAGGATATGATGCTCAGATACACCACTGAGCGGCTGTTCTCTCACCATCTTCCCGATCATCATGACGTATGGCCCGGCCTGCTGATTGACAGCCAGGATATCCAGCAGACGCACATACCAGAAGATAATGTTCAGACAGTAAACGATCCGGCCCGCGATAAACACGTCCCCCGAGCCGAAGCGCAGGCCGAAGCCCACGAAGAACATCAGGATCGCCAGAAAATCAGAAACGTTGAAGTAGTCGCTGAACCAGACTTTAATCTTCTGACTGATTTTGCCTCCTTCGGACATGAACATCTAGAGAGGAAACACAAAGGTACTGATGATGACATGAACACGTGACACACCTGTGTGACCTCTTGACCCTGGCTTCAGTCACATGACCACTACAGTCACTACTTAAACTTACGGAAAAAAACTATTTTTCACTAATTATACATATAAAATGTTGCAATTAAAGAAGACTGAATAAAGACAATTTATTTACAATTCTGACAATGTCAATAAAATTCAAGTATATAATAAAATAAAATCCTAAAAATGAAATAAAGAAATGTTTATTTTTCTCCAACAGTGGTGCATTGGCTTGCTCTTTGTCTTGGATGCATAAAATATAAAACCTATATTTATAAAATAAAATAAAAATCAATGAAATATTGAAATGTTACCCAGAACCACAAAACCAGTCATAAGGGTCAATTTTATGAAATTGAGATTTCTGAAAGCTGAATAAATAATCTTTCCATTGATGTATGGTTTGTTAGGATAGGACAATATTTGGCTGAGATGCAACTATTTGAAAATCTGGAATCTGAGGGTGCAAAAAAATCTAAATATTGAGAAAATCATCTTTAAAGTTGTTCAGATGAAGTTCTTAGCAATGCATATTACTAATCAAAAATTAAGTTTTGATATATTTACAGTAGGACATTTACTAAATATCTTCATGGAACATGATCTTAATATCCTAATGATTTTTGGCGTTAAAGAAAAATGGATAGTTTTGAGCCATACAATGTATTTTTAGCTATTGCTACAAATATACCCCAGCGACTTAAGACTGCTTTTGTGCTCCAGGGACACAAATAATAATTGTAGCCTAATTATTAAAATATTTAATCATTAATAAAAAATAAATTATAAAAATAATATAATATATCATTGGTATTAAGACCACTACCAGTCAAAACAAAATGAAAATAAATGCAAAAAATTATGAAATAAAATGACTATATAAGTCATTGTGAAGCCTTGTCATGTGACTCACTCTGCGTTTCAGGACAGAAAGTGACTCTTTCACTGGAAACTTAC
>JAFVLL020041255.1:18295-25795 GCA_021397915.2 Tor tambroides | reverse complement strand
CACTAATTCTGTGATGTTTATCTGTGTGTAACACAGCAGGTTTATGCAGGAACGAGTGTCTCTGATACTATCACATGGGAACAACAACCCAGAACACTTAAAGAGTTGGAAATCACACACACTCACGCGGCGTGAGAAAGGAACCGTACGTACCGTGTTGAACCAGAACTTGACGATCGGCGCGTGGTAAAAGGCGTAGAACTTGCGTGTGATGGGTAACCGGCGGGAACGCACATGCACCTCCGTCTCATTCTTCACATCCGCGTGCTCATTGGGACGGGCTTCCTTAAACACATCCTGACAGAAACAGATCAGACCAGCTTTCTTTTTTCCTTTTCAAAATTCCATACTTTTCCAGACTCAAATTTCCAAACCTCTCAGTAGATTTTCAGACCATATTTAACATAAATGGTTCATACTTAATATTTGGTATATAGTACAGTCATCTGTAAATATTTTTATTTTTTCAGGGGTTTTTTTACATTGATTTTCTTGAAGTGACTTTTGCATGCACACAAGAAACTTTTTTGTGCCCTCGAGAAACTAAATCACATGAGCATGGGAATTTTTTTTGCATGCTTACTCATTACAATTTCTAGTTTTATATAACCCTTTTCCTTTGTGCATCACTGCCATCTTACTATGAATAAAGTGAGAACATGGATGCACATGAATTAGAGATCTACTTGCTCAAAATTTGGCTTTCCTTGTGGTAGTACTTCTAATATCAAGGCCTAATGTCCGATTTATCACATCCTCTGACAAACCATGACACGAAATGGGCTGATGCATAATACAGCTGTGTGCACTGTACTATTTGCTAAGATCAAGGGTCTATAAAAATGACTGGTATTGTAAAAAAAAATTTAAAATGTGGCTTTCGTTAGGGCAGTATATCATATTTCAAGGCCTTAGGTCTCTTTAACGCATATTCTGTGGTGAAATGGGCTGATAGGTTCAGTGTGCATCGTCCTATATGCTAAGTTTAATGGTTTCTCATGCACACATAAAAGTCTGCATATTTTTTATTTTTACAAAGGTCCTCAAGACCTCGAAGTCATACGGTGCAAAGAAAATCATGAGAAGAAACCCAAAACATTTTGCATAATGAAAAAGTGCACCCTGAATTCATTCAGTTGTGTTTAGTAAAGAATCACTAAACAGCTGCCATGAAATCACACTTCTTGTATGATAAACTTATTTTCATTAAATTCTTAATTTTCTATGATTAAAAAAAAAAAAACTAAATGGGGGGCAAAAGTCAGGAAATGCAAATATTTTTCCATACTCTGCTTTCTTTTTTCCACACTTATCCCAGACCTGGAAATTACTTAAATCAAATTCCATACTTTTCAAAACGGTGTAGGAACTCTGTCTGTCAATCTGTGTCAGCGCCATTGTGCAATGAGAAAACACACGCTCGTGTAAAGATTGACCGTTTCTGAGCATCAGCGATCAGAACGCCGGCGGAGGAACGTTAGCACACTTCAAGCGTGTTTAATGCTTCATCCGTACCATGGGGATGTCGTCAGGCTTCTGCAGGTTGTGCTCGCTGTCCTCCATGCTCTGATGGGCGTCCTGCGACTGGGGAATGTGGGACATCTCTGCTTTGGTCTTGTACTCCAGCAGGAGGATGGCAGGAGGAACCAGGATGCTCAGGATCACCTGCAAACACACACACATCAGTCAGTCGATCTGCCTTGTACAGATGAGTCCTCTGCACAATCTGACTCTGCTGCAGCCTAGAATTAAACTGCTGCTTTCGTCTGGCCAGAGGAGAACGACACACTATTTCCCTTTTTAATACTGTATTGCTGCTTTGACACAATCTGCATTGTAAAAAGCGATATATAAATAACCGTGACTTGACTTGGGCAATATGGGCAAAAATTCATAGCTCTGTATTTTTTGGCCGATTTGCGATATAAGGTCTGAGTTTTAATTTTTGTATTTGGACTTTAAAAACATCTGTACTTATATATATATATATATATATATATATATATATATTTTACATACCGCCCAATGTTGTCCACCAAAACCATACAAAGGCTATAAAAAAAAGTAAGTGTAACCATGTAAGCCTTTATATTATGTGCAAAAAAGGGTCAAAATTACATTTCATTCTAACATTGCAATCTAAAAACAAAAGTGATTTCAAATTATTGAAAAATAAATAAACAGTCAGCAATACAATAAAAACAAAAAAAGCAAAGGTAATAGAAAAAAGGAAGCAAACAGTGTTTTTCACGCAAATCTGAAGTCTTCAGCTATCAGTCTACAGAAATTGAATAATCAACCGTAAAATAAAACGGCAGTCATCACTGTGAGAATTGAGCTTGCTTTGTTTCTTATTAAAGCAACAAAAGTCCTTCAGTCAAGAGCAGTGAGTGATTTTCTCATTGTCTTTTGTTTGATTAATATTACAGATGGCAGAAGGAATATTATCCGTCGTCGCTTTAAGAGCGGCATGGATCCAATATACTTTCACACGCATATTTCTATTCTCAACTGTTTACGAACAAATCTAATAAACATTAATAAATCAAGATTTTACTGATTTTTACAAGATTTTACTGATTTGCACATTAAGTTTGGGCTTTTAAGTACGGGATTACTCTGTAATTTAATTACAGTTACTTCTTCTGTAATTGAACTTAATACTGTGTTTAGACTGTAGAACATTTATAGTGGATTTAACATCAAAATTTAAAGTCTAAAGGCCATTAATATTAGTTAGTTAGTTATAAAGCACCTAAAGGTTGACCAAAGTGCTGTACAAAACATTAGAAACAGTCCATAAAATAAAAAATTACAATCAACAAAGTAAAATACAAACCGTAAAAATTCATGTTGTTAAATGTCATAGACAGAAAATAAGATTTAAGTTTAGATTTAAACATAGAAAGAGAAGATATCATGCCATGTAAAGATTTCTAAACAAAGACTAAGATTTTAATCTCTATTCTAAATTTAACTGGTAGCCAGTGCAAAGATCTCAGGATAGGAGTGATGCGATAAAATTTTTTACAACCGGTCAACAGCCTCGCAGCAGCGTTATGAACAAGTTGTAAACGCCCAATATTCCGTAATAAAGTGAATTACAGTAGTCACGACGTGTGGTGATAAATGCATGAATCAGGGAAGGAAAAGTTTTAACTTTTGCAAGGTGACGTAAATGGAAAAAGCATGACTTGACAACAGAATTAATCTGTTTATCAAAGCGCAGTCCGGAGTCAAGTAACACACCAAGGTTTTTCGCACACGGAGTAACATTAGAACTTAAAAACCCTAGATCCAGATTACTACATCATAAAAATCACTTGGTCCAAACAATACAACTTCAGTTTTTTCCTCATTTCAGGCCAAAAAAATTGTGACAGCCATGATTTCAGATCCCGCAAGCATGCTAGCAAAACCTCAATGGAACATGAATCTTATTCAGCAAGACCTTATCTAAATCCTTAATCCGACCTGATTCTTAAACTTTATAACAACTTTAAGTATTAATAAGACTAAAGTCATAGTTAATATTTAGTATTGGACCCTAATTTAAAGTGTGACCAGAATAATTTATGTAATTAGTTGAAAGAATTAAAAAAAACACGTTTCATGTCTGTCCTTGTATCATTAAAGGTGCTGTATGTAAGTTTTTGACTCTACTAAAGCATAAAAACACCATATGTTTGCAGATATTTAAGATGCCAAGTTAACATACTTGTTTATCTGAAAAACAATGCTACAGTCAGTTATTCTACTTTGAAAATGTGCATTCCGGCCCGGAATGTCTATGTTTGTTATGGTTTGTGAAACCCGCCCACTGCCAGTTTACCCAATTGTATTTCAGCACCCCGGGTTGCCAGTTGGTGGAAAACAGCGCATTTCATTTCATTCATCGTCATGTGCGCTCGTTCCTGTTGGTGTCGTCAATCTGGCAACCTGCGTGTGCGTCAAGTCTGAGGAGGAGGAGCCGGGTGAAAAAAAATCCTCTCCAATATTTTGAATTTGGACTGCAATACCTAGTTCAGCCACAAGGTGTCAATTCTACATACAGCAGCTTTAACTTGTTGAGATTGATATAGGATTTAGAAAGTAATCAGTAATAAGTAATTAAACACTTTTTGGAGAGAGTAATTTGTACAGTAATCTAATTACACTGTTGAAGATGTACTTAGTAACTAGTAATGAATTACCTTTTAGAGTAACTTACCCAACACTGCCAACAATACATTGTATGGGTCAAAATTATCAATTTTTCTTTTATGCCAAAAATCATTAGGATATTAAGTAAAGATCATGCTCCATGAAGATATTTAGTAAATTTCCTATCGTGAATATATATTAATTTTTGATTAGTAATATGCATAGCTAAGAACATCATTTGGACAACTTTAAAGGAGATTTTCTCAATATTTTGATATTTTTGCACCCTCAGATTCCAGATTTTCAAATATTGTGCTATCCTAGCAAACCATACATCAATGGAAAGCTTATTTTAGATGATGCATAAATATCAATTTCAAAAAACTGACCATTATGACTGGTTTTGTGGTCTAGGGTCACATACATCGATATACGTCCCAGCCCTACCTTGTACCAGGAGTTCTTGCGCATGTTCAGGCGACCCATCCACATGTCGGAGAGCAGCATCTGTGTGCAGGTGTGAGCCACGAACGGCCGGAGGCGCGACGACACGGCCAGCTTCAGACAGGTGGAGTTGCTCCAGTTCTTCAGCTCGTACGTCAGCAGCTTCATGGCCATCGTCTCGTCTTGCCTAAACGACTGCTCCAGCAGATCCACCGCCAGCGTGCCGAACTCACTGAGCACAGACACAAACACGGCTTCAGACTCACTCTGACACTGAACACGAGGCAGAAGAATCATTTTCAGCATCTGCGATTCTCCTCGATTATTGTTGGGCTTTTTAATGCTTTGTTCCTGCACTTTTATAAGTCACTTTGGATAGGTGTCTGCTAGGGCTGGGTGATTTTTCAGATTTTAATCGATTAATTCGAATTTAAAAAGCCCCTATTATGGATTTTTGAAGATGAGCTTTCATGAAGTGTCTAAGTGAATGAAAACATCCTGCAAAGTTTTAAATCTGAAAGTGCACGTGTATAAAGTTATTGTCTCTCAAAAGAAAGAGTCGACTCTGAATCATTGAAACGAGTCGTTTTTAAAATGAACCCCAAGCCGTTTCATGTTGACATCAACGTGAAGCATTAGCATATTGCCCGCCCACTTGTTGATCTTTTCCCTTTGGTCTGAATGAAAATGCAAATTCATTCTTTGCCACTAGGTGTCACATTTGGAGCTGTTTTCCCGGTAACGCTGTACACAAAGCAGCACTGCGCTCACAAACACTGCTTTATCATTACAATACTGACCAAAATAATCGTGATTGTGATTTTTGTCATAATCGAGCAGCCCCAGATTCCTGTAGTTCTGTAGATCATGACGATAACAACGTAAAAGGTCATAGGTTCGAATCCCAGGGAATGAATGATGTAAATGTACGCCTTGAATGTTATACAAGTCCGGCGTAGTTTTGGTCTGAACATTGAGGGGTTGAAGTGTGAGCTGTTTTACGGTTTATTCATTTGTTTGTTTGTTTATGTCTCTTTTTTGTAAAATGGTGCTTTGTGTTATCATCCCCACATGCAAAGTTGCTTGATAACATAACTGCAGTACAGTAATAGCCTAGTTAACAATTACTTGTTTACATAGGATACATCTATAAAGCATTTGTTATTAGTGCTGTCAAACGATTAATCGCGATTAATCGCATTAAAGTTTTTGTTTACGTAATATATGTATGTGTACTGTGTTTTATTATGTGCATATATATATATATATATATATATAAATACACACAAATGCACGTACATATTTCAGAAAAAAAATATTTTTCTATATTAAATATATTTATTCATAATTATATGAATATAAGTATAGACATGTAAATATTTTCAATATATACTGTATGTGTGTGTATTTATATATACATAAACATACACAGAACACACACATATATTATGCAAACAAAAACGTTTATTTTGGATGCGATTAATCGCGATTAATCGTTTGACAGCACTATTTGTTACGAAATACAACAACAGCCTGCACATTTAGAAATAATAGCTACAACATGCTACAGTTGTAATATAAATCTATAGGGAAAATATATTCCCTAACAGATTATCTATTATAGAATTTTTCAAGTTAAAAAAAATTCTAGTAAAAATGGTCATGGGTAGTTTAAAGCAAGATTGTGTTTTCTCTTTGTCTTTTCATCTGTTTTTTTAGTTTGACTTTCTCTATAGCGTTTTAAAGCGGCAATTTCTTAATAATAATAATAATTAATAGCCTGATTCCAGGTTTCCATTAAGCATGGTATAAATATTGGGGGGTTATATTTGCTAGTTTTGGTTATTGGAGGTTATCCCCCCGCAAACTATGCCCCTGCCTATGGATAAAACATTTGCAAAATACTAGTGCTGTCAAACGATTAATCGCGATTAATCGCATCCAAAATAAAAGTTTGTGTTTACATAATATATGTGTGTACAGTGTATATTTATTATGTGTATATACACATTCAGTATATATTTTGAAAACATTTACATGTATTTAATTATAAATTATATGAACATAAATATATACATTATATATAAATATTTAATATATAAGCATAACATTTTTCTTAATATATACATGCAAGTGTTTGTATTTATATACACATATACACAGTACACACACACATTATGTAAACAAAAATTTTTACTTTGGATGTGATTAATCGTTTGACAGCACTATAAAATACATAAACATAATTGTTATTTCTTATGGCATCCCACCCTGAACCATATCTGAACTGAACAGAATCAACACTGAACTGCCTAGAGCTGAACAACGACACAGTAGCCTCATTTTTGAAGTCTGCATCAATTGTTTTCTTGTTTATCTCGGTGAAGCTGCTTTGAAACAATCTGTATTGTATAAAGCGCTATAGAAATAAAGGTGACTGACGGAGACTCACTTCGAATACTCCTTTAGCTCCTCGGTGGTGTCATCCACCACGTCGCTCTTCTTGGCCTCGTATCCCATGGAGCGCAGCAGCTTGCAGGCCACCAGCGCTTTGGCCATGGACTCCTCGCCGTGCTGCCAGAAGAACAGAGACATCTTCTGCCGCTTCATCAGCACGGCCCACACCAGCAGCTCGTTGAAGGGGTACGGGAAGCGGCGCGTCTCCGGATCGTCGATGTCCACCACCTCCTCCTTACTCTTCTTCTTCTGCTGCTCGGAGACCGAGTCCAGCTGAGGAAGACAAACACACGATTAAACACACGCTGTAAGAGATGCGACAGACAAACACGCTCAAACACTCGTCTTACCCTGGGTTTGTAGGGCTGCGCCGTGTTGATGAAGTGATTGTGTCGCGTCTTCTCTTTTTTATCTGCTTGGATGCTGAAGGACTCGTGGGAGCTGCCGGCCGTGTGT
>JAFVLL020041255.1:13295-15795 GCA_021397915.2 Tor tambroides | reverse complement strand
TTGTACAGCTCCTCGAGACGTGTGATTGTGAGGAACCGGTGCATACTGACGCCATTCTCTATCAGGAGCTTAACGAACTCCACACGGTCCATCACCAACGCATCCAACATCGCCTGCTCGAGGGAACCCACCTACACACACACACATCAATGTACACATACACACAAACGAACTTTAATACTTTGAATCACTTTGACAGAGTGTTGATCTCAGAGCTTGATCTTTCATTCACATTGCACCAGTTCACTCAATAATCATCAACAAACGTAAATATTTTGAAGAATGTCCCTTTTTTGTCAATACAATGAGTATCAATGGTGTCAATGAAAGTCATTGGCATCCAATGTTGTTTGGTTCCCAACATTCTTCAAAATATCTTCTTTTGTGCTTCACAGAATTAAAAGGTAAGTCTCTTTTGCTTCACTTTTGTTGGCTTTTTTATTTTTCAACAGCAATACATCACTGATGTTCATCAAGTTATGATTTTCACAGGAAATAGTTTACAGGATACATAAACATGACACATGTTGAAGTGTCATGGTACTCGTTAGTGTATCAGAATGTGCTGAGAGGTCAGTAGGTCACAGTGAGTGTGTGTGTGTGTGTGTGTGTGTTTACTACAAACACAACAACTGTTTCTCTCTGTGTTTATCGGCACACAAACACACACAGATACAAACCAGCAGCTGTTGTCCGTAAACAAACACGTGATCTTTAGCGATGTCCACCCGATCCCACGCCAGCGTCAGGACCAGCTGATCAAAGGCTGACGCGTTCGTGCCTGTGAACACACACACACACATATACACACACACACACGAGATGATGTCAGAGGAGAGGTGATTAAGTTTAGACTTTGATAATGTGTTTCTTCTCAAACAGCAGTAAATATTTGAGCACCTGAACATGTTTAATCTGCAGCAAATGCCGCATTTAGCCTGTGTGTGTGTGTGTGTGTGTGTGTGTGTGAGTGTGTGTGTGTGAGAGTGTGTGTGTGAGTTTGAGTGTGTGCGTGTGTGTGAGTTTGAGTGTGTGCGTGTGTGTGTGTGTTTCTTTGCTGCCATATCAGCTTCACAGGTTTTACATGGCAGATACAGATTCAACATAGATGCATTTTATAAAATTCAAGATTCTTAGAAAAAGACTAAATTATGTATATACAAATGTATAAAAAGATTCTTTAAATGTAAATGATACTGTGAAAGTTTATCTGGATGCATCTTCCAAAAACCAACATCACGTGTCTGTGTGTGACGGAGGTTCAGGAGATTCGGTTCATTTGCAGCAGAAACGCCTGCATCAGTCAAACACACACACAGATGATGAGGGTCTTTCCACTGACCTTTGAGCAGAGCCTTCAGGATGGCCACATCGATGTCCTGATGGTCCTCCGAGCCCACAGGAAACACTGTGATCTGACACACACACACACACACGAGGGTCAAACACTGACAGGACCTGCAGAGCGTGTGTGTTGCTCATAAACCAGACCTTACTGACCAAATACTGAGTGTGTCACTGTGTGTGTATGTGTGTGTTAGGGTTGTGCTGATAGACGATAGTATCGTAATAGTTACTATTATTATTATTATTATCAGGCTAGTAATGCTGTCTAATTAATAATAGGGCTTGTTTGTTGCATTATATTTATTTTTCTGCGTTTTTACAGTGTTGCGTGTTATAACCAATCACACGCGATTATGCTGAGCTTAGGAAAGCAGTGGCCAATCAGAGGCGTTCAGATGAGTCATCGCTGAACAGCGGAGTTTCGTTGTTGAGTGCGCTCGCTCGCTGACTCGATTCTGACTCATAAAAATCAAAGTGCAGATGAACATGCGATGTAAGTATAAGAGATTTATTCATCATACAGTGTAGACAGCTTCACTGATTATAACGGGAGTGTTTTTAAAGTGTATAAACTCGTGCTAGACTGAGCTTTTGATGATGTTCTTTGGTAATGTAAATGTTCTTTGCTCGTTTTCTGTAGCTGCTTTTTGAATAACTGAGGAAATGTAAGCACTATAATGAGTAACTTATGATGTTTCTATTAATTTGTTTTCATGTTAAATACAAATTCAGTCTTATTAAAAACATTAGGCTGCTTTTAGCCTTATGCTGGAGTTGGTTCACTTTCCGGCAATGAAACTAAGTAAATAAATAAATAAGCACGATAATATCGTGTATCGGTAATCTCACAGGCTGACGATAGGACGATATGAAAATTGAGCATATCGGCCAACACTAATGTGTGTGTGTGTGTGTGTGTGTGTGTGTGTGTATTCACCAGCTCTTTGTTCTTCATGCACTCCATCAGCGTCTGGAAGAGATGCAGAGCATCGCTCTGACTAAAGTTGAACGTTTTCTTGATTGTCGCAATAATGTCGGTCTCAACTCCATCAGGAAGCGCTCTACACACACAGACAAGGGTTTTGACTCGACTCAAGGTCTGACTGTAAAGCTGATATTTCTACAAACATCTCATCATGCTCTTATGACAGAA
>JAFVLL020041254.1:0-16533 GCA_021397915.2 Tor tambroides | reverse complement strand
GCAGCTGGCAGCGGATCGACGAGCTCGACTGGATGACTCGCGAAGGCTGTGGCAGTTCCTGTGGGAACTGGGAGAGGAGGCCGCCTGGATCCGAGAGCAGGAACAGATCCTGTCTGGAGGAGACTACGGAAAGGACTTAAGCTCCGCTCTTCACCTTCTGTCTAAACATGAGGCCTTCCGGGATGAGATGGCAGCCCGGTATGGCCCTCTGGGGAACAGCATTGCTGGTGGAGAGGCCCTGGTGAAGGAAGGCCACTTTGGAGCACCTGAGGTGACAGAGCGAATCAAGGACGTGAGAGCACAGTGGTCGCACCTGGAAGAGGTAAAGGATCAAACTTTAAAGTGGAATGTGTCTCTTTCCACAGCATCACAATCTTATACCACATTTCACACTCTCTTTTTCTACAGGCCTCACAGTTGCGTGAGCAGGGACTGAAAGAGTCTGTAGCTTTCCATCAGTTCCAGACAGATGCCAACGACATGGAGGCCTGGATAATGGAAACACTAAGACAGGTAAAACAAACACATAAACGCATTAATTGACTGTTTGTCTGGCTATATTTCAGAAGAATTTATCATGGTGTAGCTGTGTTGCTGAGTTCGGTCGCCAGATTGACTGTTATTCTGTGTGTTCTGTTTGCAGGTTTCTAGTCAAGAAGTTGGCCATGATGAGTTTTCTACACAAACTCTGGCCAGGAAGCAGAGAGAGGTGGAGGAGGAAATTCAAAGTCACCGATCACTCATCGACTCACTACATGAACAGGCCTCAACACTGCCTGAAACATATGCACAGTCTCCACAGGTACACAACACACATTAGAAATTAACCAAGCATTAATTACAAATTGGTTAGCAATATTAAACACAATTTATATATTTGAATTGACTGACACTGCTGTTAATACTTAAACACTACTGTTGAAAAGTTTGAGGTCAGTAAGCTTTTTTTGAAAAGAAATTAATACTTTTGTTGAATAAAGGATACGCTAAATTGATCAAAAGTGTCAGTAAAGACTTTCTTTTTCAAATAAATACTGTTCTTATTAATTTTTTAGTTTATAAAAGAATCACAATTTTTACAAATGGATAAAGCAGGAAAATTTGTTTTTAACATTCATAAAATAAAATAAATGTTTCTTAAGCACCAAATCAGCATCTTAGAATGATTTCTGAAGGATCATGTGACACTGAAGTCTGGGGTAATGGTTACTGAAAATTCAGGAGAAAATTACATTTTAAAATACTGTAAAATAGAAAAAAAAACTTAAATGTAATCATATTTCACAATTTTTGTGTTTTAATTGTATTTTTGATTAAATAAAAGCCAGTTTGGTAAGCATAAGACGCTTATTCAGAAACATTTAAAAATCTTTCTTTCCCCAAACTTTTAAATTGTAGCGTATGTTACCCATAGTATATAATAATATGTATCTCTCTCGTTCTTTACCAGGTGGAGGGCCGTCTCCCAGCAATAGAGCAGCGCTATGAAGAGTTAGAGGGGCTGTCGTCATCATGGCGACAGGCCTTAGATGGAGCGCTTGCATTGTATCGCATGTTTAGTGAAGCTAGTGCCTGCCAGCTTTGGGTTGGAGAAAAAGAACAGTGGCTGGACAACATGGAGATTCCCACCAAACTAGAGGATCTGGAGGTGGTCCAGCAGAGGTGAGAACAGATAGATTAATGCCTGCATGAAACTCATTGATATGGCATATTTTGGTGTAATATGGTTTGTTTTGTTTCGACTGAAGGTTTGAAACTCTGGAGCCTGAGATGAACACACTGGGTGCTCGCATTTCTGATGTCAATCAAGTGGCTCAACAGCTTCTTGGATCAGACAACCGCAACAAAGAGCAGATAGACCAGACACAGAACCAACTCAATAAGAGGTAGAGTCACCAGCACAAAGAGCAGATCAAATACACCCAGAGTCATCGCACATGACAAAACCACAACAAAGAAGAGATTAACAACACAAGACCCAACTCAACACAAACACACACAAAGAAGGTTCATAAAGTTAAATAATCAGAATCATACAGAAATGGCCTCATGCTTCTCCTTCCTTATCCTTCTCTGCAGGTGGTCTGATTTCCAGAGTCTGGCCAACCAGCGCAAACAAGCTCTGGATTCAGCACTGAATATCCAGAACTATCATCTAGAGTGTAATGAGATCAAGAGCTGGATGAAGGAGAAGACCAAAGTCATCGAGTCCACGCAGAGCCTTGGAAATGACCTGGCTGGCGTCATGGCCCTGCAGCGTAAGCTTACTGGTATGGAGAGAGACCTGGAGGCTATACAGGTAAAAAGAAAGGCATCATTACGTCTAATACAGCCAGAAAGTCATTGTAGCTTTGGCCTTTCTCTTACTCATTCTCTTCTGCTTTCTTCTCCACAGGGTAAGCTGGATGACCTGCGCTCTGAGGCTGAGAAGTTGGCATCTGAGCACCCCGAGCAGGAGGAGGAGATCAAGGGTCGACTGGCTGAAATCCAGGAGGTGTGGGAGGAGCTTCGAGCCACCATGAAACGGCGCGAGGAGTCATTGGGCGAAGCCTCTAAGCTTCAGGGCTTCCTTAGAGATCTTGATGACTTCCAGGCCTGGCTGTCTCGTACACAGACCACCGTGGCATCCGAGGACACACCTACATCTCTGGCGGAAGCAGAGCGTCTGCTGGCTCAGCATGAGGCCATAAAGAATGAAGTAGATAATTACAGAGAAGATTATGAGAAGATGAGAGCTACTGGAGCTGAGGTCAGTTAGTGTAAACATCAAGTTTAAAACATACTCCTACTGTTCAAAGGTTTATGGTTGGTAATATGAAAAAAAAGTATTTTATGCTCACCAAGGCTGCATTTATTTGATACAGTAAAAACAGTAATCATTTGAAATATTACAATTTAAAATAACTGTTTTCTACTTTTAAAGATGTAGTATATTTTTGTGATTTTCAGCAGCCATTATAGATTTTCAAAGTTACATGTTCCTTTAGAAATCATTCTAATATGCTATTTGCTTGACTTGAAAACAGTTGTGCTGCTTAATATTTTTGTGGAAAGGAAACCCTGATACATTTTTTATGATTTTTTGATTAATAGAAAGTTCAAAATTTATTTGAAATAGAAATCTTTTTTAATGTTATAAATGGCATTACTTAATAGAGCAAGTGAGGCAAAGCAAACACACACCTATAGAGGTGCAAGTTGAAGAAAAAAAATATATATGAAGCAATTAGAGGAGAACAACTGCACACTCACTTAAGCATAGGCTATTTATTAAATAAATAAATTTATTTAATAAATAGCCTATGCTTATGTGAGTGTGCAGTTGTTCTCCTCTAATTGGCTCATATATATAAATGGCATTACTGTCATTTTAATACATCCTTGCTGAATGAAATTATGTATATGTTATTGAAATTTGACAAATACCTCAAAATAGTTGTTGTAAAGATAAGGAAGTTGAATGATCTCTGAATTGGCTTTGTGTGTTTAGGTGACTCAGGGACAGACTGATGCCCAGCACATGTTCCTAGCTCAGCGGCTGCAAGCGCTGGACACTGGCTGGCATGAGCTGAGGAGAATGTGGGAGAGCCGCCACTGTGTCCTCGCTCAGGCCTTTGATTTCCAAACCTTGCTACGAGATGCAAAACAAGCAGAGGGCTTCCTCAATAGCCAGGTGTGTGATTACGATACTGCTTGTGTTTTACTTGGTTACTATACAACTAAATGCTAAATTTTAAATATTTTATTAAAACATTGCATATCTTTCTGCCTTTTGGGAAAGGGCCCCATTGGAGTTGAATAAGCTGCAAATAATGACTCAGAATAATAACAGTTTCCTTTCTCTTTGCCTGCAGGAGTATGTTCTATCACACACAGAGATGCCCTCCAGCCTACAAGGGGCTGTGGAGGCCATCAAGAAACACGAAGACTTCCTCACCACCATGGAAGCCAATGAAGAAAAGATCAACGGCGTGGTTGAGTCTGGACGGAGACTAATTTCAGATGGCAACACCTATGCAGACAAGATCCAGGAGAAGACAGACTCCATTCAGGAGAGGTGAGCAGGAACAGAACAAATGAATAGAAGGCATGCTTAGAAGTAGAGGTGAACGGTATGATCAAAATCACCATGTTATTAATATTTTTTGTTTTAATTTAGTAATTTTGGCAGAAAATGGATATGTATATTTAAGCAAATTTTGGTATCGTTAAGATTTTTTTTTTTTTTAATTTCTTCAAAAATATCAATCATCACAACTGTTTTCAACACTGATAATAAGAAATCTTTCTCTGGCACCAAATCAGCATATTATGATTTCTAAAGGATCATGTGACACAAGACTGGAGTAATGGCTGAAAAATCAGCTTGCTATCATAGTAATAAATTACATTTTAAAATATATAAAATTAGAAAATAATTATTTTAAATTGTAATAATATTTCACAATATTACAGTTTTTGCTGTATTTGTGAATAAATGCAGCCTTGGTTGAACATAAGAGACTTCTTTTATAAACATAAAAAAAAAAAAAAACACACAATCTTACCAACCACAAACTTCTGAACGGTAGTGAATATACTACACTCAATAATTTCAAAATGCCAAGTAAGAAGCTGCACTGTATTGGAAATGTGCGGTATTCATCACTATCCTGGCAATGATCTACACTGATGATGTGCTGGTCTCCAGCAAACCCATTAAATCTATTACAGATAACATCATGTTTTTCATCTCATGTTCTCTTTTGATATCCTTCAGGCACCAGAAGAACAAACAAGCTGCCAATGAGCTGCTGGCTAAACTGAAGGACAACAGAGAGCTGCAGCACTTCCTACAGGATGGACAAGAGGTAATAAAGTACAGAGCAAACAAGACTACATACATCCATTATACTGAATGCATTATGAGACAAAGTCCTTCTGACTGACATTATGAAAGATAATGCTCTCTCATTTAAACGACACCAGTAAACCACAGCACCACCTACAGGATGAAGCCAGTGATGATACATTCAGGCTTTTGTGGGATTAATAAGACTTCTTTTCCTTGACCGTCTCTTTAGCTGACTTTGTGGATAAATGAGAAAATGTTGACAGCTCAGGACATGTCCTATGACGAGGCTAGAAACCTCCACAGCAAGTGGCAGAAGCACCAGGCCTTCATGGCTGAGCTAGCCTCCAATAAAGACTGGCTGGACAAGATTGACAAGGTATATTCTCATGCACATCTCTTCCAGTGATTTTTGGATATCTGATGTACCAATACAGGTTTTGAAATGGCGAAAAGTCATTAAAAAAATTGTGGAAAAGTCATGGAAATGCTCAACTCTGATATATTTAATTAGTTAGAAATTTCTCTTTTTGTGGAAAGTCTGGAAATGCCATGGAAATTGTGGGATTCCTGGAATATGTGTTAATATCCATGATTCATAGCTTAATCAGGGCCATACTAAATAAACAAAAAAAAAACAAGGCTTGTGAACTTCTAAGCAGAACAGCATAAATCAAAACTACTACAGAGACTTTGTCTCTCTTTTTCTTGTTCTCGTAGGAGGGTCAGGTATTAGTAAAGGAGAAGCCTGAGCTGGACCAAACGGTATCAGACACTATGAGCAGCCTGCAGAAGCAGTGGGTGGAGCTAGAGAGCACCACTCAAGCCAAAGCTCAGTGTCTGTTTGATGCTAACAGAGCTGAACTTTTCACGCAAAGCTGCTCAGCGCTGGACTCCTGGCTCCAGAACATCTCCTCTCAACTCCAAAGTGATGACTTTGGAAAAGATCTTACCAGTGTCAACATCCTGCTCAAGAAACACCAGGTAAATCCAAGGCCATATAGAAAGATCACTCACAGATCACTTTAGTGTGAAAGTCCCAGGAAAAAATGTGAAATATGTTTTATCCTGTGTAAGCCGACAAGTTTTAAACCTAATATGCCCCTGTACCTGTGTGTGTCTCAGATGCTGGAGCATCAGATGGAGGTGCGTGAGAAAGAGGTCCAGTCTCTGCAGTCACAGGCTCTGGCCTTGGCCCAAGAGGATTCTGGGATAGTGGAGGTGGATGGGCAGCAGAGAAGGGTGACAGACAGCTTCTCTCAACTGCAGGACCCTCTAAGACAGCGGAGGCAGCGTCTTCGTGCTTCAAAAGAGGCTCATCAGTTCAACAGAGACCTTGAGGATGAAATTGTGAGTAACATTCAAAAAATGCTATAAAAAAAAAAAAGGATTTTTCAAAGTTAGATAAGATTGGGTATGTTACAAAGAAAGTACTTTCTCTGTCATGTGTCTTTGTGACTATTTGTGAAATTTGCTAGCAATTTCTGAGTGAAAATTGTTTCATATTAATTCCTACACCAGTTTTTTAGTATACTCATACATATGAGCAATATTCATTTGGAAAAATGCTTAAAGTTTTGAGTAAGTATGTTTTTGTCTAAAGTTATGGGTAAAAGAGAGGATGCCTCTCGCCACGTCCACAGACCACGGTAAAGACCTTCCCAGTGTCCAGCTGCTCATCAAAAAAAATCAGGTAATCAATCGCTCAATCAATGTTTTTGAAGCTATAAATAAGTGTTTACTTTTGATCATCTCAATAAATATTCCACATTCTTTTTCACTGTCGGACTGATTTTCCATCTCCCCCAGACTCTGCAGAAAGAGATTCAGGGTCATCAGCCCCGTATCGATGACATCCAGACTCATGGTAGGAACATGTCCCCTGAGAAGGAGTCAGAGATGGACAGGGAGAGGAGAGCTGCTCTTGATGGGCGTCTGGCGGAGCTGAGGGAATTGTGGGCTCTTTTAATATCTGAGACAGAGAAGAGGAACTTGAGGCTAGAAGAGGCTAACCGAGCACAGCAGTTTTACGCAGATGCTGCAGAGGCTGAGGCCTGGATGGGAGAACAAGAGCTTCATATGATGTCAGAGGAAAAGGCGAAGGTCAGTAAAACTGTACTTTTTATGTGTTTGTAGTAACTATTCAAAGATCTAGTTCATGTTACAGTTCTGATGAGTTTACTTGATGTTTCTGATGTGTTTAAAGTTTTTACAATGGTTGTTATAGGATGAGCAGAGTGCTTTGGTGATGGTGAAGAAACACCAGATTCTGGAGCAGGCTCTGGAGGACTATGCTCAAACCATCCACCAGCTGGCCAATAGCAGCAGACTTATGGTGAATAGTGAACACCCAGAGAGGTGAGGGGCATAGTAGGATCTCTGGACTGTCAGATAAAGCATTTGACATGAAGTATTGGTATAATCCATTTTCTTTTCTCCCTTTTGTAGTGAAAGAATCACTCTGAGGCAAGCACAGGTGGATAAACTGTACGCAGGGTTGAAGGATCTGGCAGAAGAGAGGAGGGGCAAACTGCAGGAGAGACTGAGACTGACCCAGCTGAAGAGAGAGGTGGATGATTTAGAGCAGTGGATCGCTGAAAGAGAGGTTGTCGCTGGGTCTCACGAACTTGGACAAGACTACGAACATGTGACGGTATGAAATCCACTTTTCTCACTCGCTTCCTGAATCTTCACTACTGGAATTACAAAAAAAACTTAATTCAATTGATCATACTTATGTGAATACTTCTTCTTGAAACTTTCTTTAAAGATTATACCATGCAGTCTATAATTCTGGATGTTTTCTCTCAACTCTCCAGATGTTGCGAGATAAGTTCCGGGAGTTTGCGCGGGACACCAGCACAATTGGCCAGGAACGTGTGGATGCAGTGAACGCTCAGGCAGATGAACTTATTGAGTCTGGTCATCCGGAAAATGCCAGTGTGGCTGAGTGGAAGGACGGGCTCAATGAGGCCTGGGCTGACCTGCTGGAGCTCATTGACACACGCACACAGATGCTTGCCGCCTCGTACGAGCTGCACCGCTTCCATCAGGATGCCCGGGAAGCTCTGGGGCTCATACGGGAAAAGAAGGAGACACTAGCAGGGGCCGAACTCGGACGGGACCTGAACACTGTCCAACACCTGCTTAGACAGCATACGGCATATGAGCATGATGTACAGGCACTCAGTGGGCAGGTGAGTGTCTTCATTGAACCTTTTCACATATTTGTTGTACATTTTCTGATGGCTTGAGTTTGATGGTTTGATTATGTGTCAAAAGGTTAAACTTTATTCTTTGACTCTTCACTGCAGGTCACACAGGTTCAGGATGATGCTGCACGTCTGCAGAAAGCGTACGCTGGAGAGAAAGCTGATGATATACATCGCCACGAGCGTGCCGTAACAGAGGCCTGGGAGGGGCTTCAATCTGCCACTCAAGCAAGACGGCTACTCTTATTGGACACAGTGGAGAAGTTCAGATTCTTAAACATGGTCAGAGACCTAATGCTGTGGATGGAGGGAATCAACTTACAGATCCAGTCACATGACAGCCCAAGGTACATTCAGTCGAAATCATACACTATCATTCAAAATATATTACTTCAGTATATTACTTGGTGTATATACAGTGGCACACTGAGAAGTCATACATTCAAGTATACACAAAAATATAAAAATGCCTCACATCTGTACAAGTTATTAGTAATCAGTTTAAGAAGAAATTACATACATGAGTAAGTAAACAACTGATGAGATTCATATATGCCCTGTTTTGTTATAGGGATGTCTCCTCAGCTGGTCTGGTCATCGCCAACCATCAGGATATTAAGTCTGAGATAGAGACCAGAGCGGACAGCTTTACCGCATGTAGTGAAATGGGACGCACCCTCATCAACAACAACCACTATGCTTCAGATGAGGTCTGTCCACACAAATGAACATGCACATGTCTGCTCTGTGCAAGATAGCACATACACACATATTAATCATTGCATGTTAGCCAAGGAAACCCACATGCACCCACACACTAGGCTTGCTGCGATAGACAGTGTTGGCGGTGATACCGATGTTAAGCTGCAACACCGGTTACGTCACTTGCTCACCGCAGCACCGTCCCTCACTGTCATTTTGATTTTTTTAATAGTAATAAAAATCATTTAGTTCAATTAAAGAGCAGACACTACAATTAAAACTGAACGCGGCTGCTCAATGCAGCACACCGAATGAACGACAGTCACGCATCACAGATCAGATTTCATTTATCACGTGAGGAGAGTGAGTCGAGCTGACTGACAAGACAAGTGAGGTGAGACAGACAAGATGATGGCAGAAGAGTTTCAAAAGTTTTGGATTTTGAAAAGCCTGTTGACCTGCCATTTATCTAAGGTGATACTGGAAGGTTTTTTTTAACATTCGTTTCTCATTTATTTGGTTCCACAGTATTTGCTGATTTTTATTTTATTTAAACTGTGGGGGGGTTTTTTTTTCCCCCCCATTATTTTACACCAAGGTGTATGCAGTCTGTGTCTCCAAACTTTCTTAATCGTTTTGCTAATAAACGTTCTACGTTTTATAATTTTTTGTTCCTCAGTCTTTACTGATTTTCAGTTTCGTATACCTATTTAAAATTTGTAAGTTATTTGTTATTTTATAGTAGGCATATAGTATGGTGTATTTTTATTCGTTTTGTTAATAAAATTTATATGTTGTATTTTGTTGTTGCTTGAATTGAATTCAAGCAATTGATGCCGAATTGCCGCTAATTTAAAAGTGAAAGTAAAATGCGCACGGTGCTTTTACAAGCTATTTAAAAGCGGAGGAAAGTGAGGGAAAGTGGGAAAACTCAAACAACCTAAAACTAAACTGCTTGATGCCGAATTGCCGCTAATTTGAAAGTGAAAGTAAAACGTGCACAGAGCTTTTACAAGCTATTTAAAACCGAAGGAAAGCGAGGAAAGAGGGAAAACTCAAACGACCCCCCCCACCACCACCACCACGGTGATAGCGGTATTACCAGTGTTGTCACACGTCGATTAACCGGTTGGAAAATTTCCTCATCGTCACAACCCTACCACACACACACACTGAGGTAATTGGATGTCTGTGATTTCTAGATTCAAGAGAAATTGGATCAGCTTCAGGCCAAATGCACTGAAATTAATCAGAAGTGGCAAGAAAAAATGGACCACTTACAGATCGGTGAGTATGTGGGAGGAAGCTTGTTTCTGTGGCTAGTGGCATGCTAATAAGGTTTACATCAAAGGTGGCAGTTTTGATATAAATGTTATATATTATATACTTTATTATGAAATTGTTTGACCATGTGACACATCCTTGCTTTTATGTGATTCTTCATACTTTTTATTCCTCTGTTTCTGTGTGTGTGTTAGTTCTGGAGGTGTTACAGTTCAGCAGGGATGCATCTATGGCCGAGTCGTGGCTGGCAGGACAGGAACCACTGGTCAGGGCAGCAGAATTGGGCTCTAATGTAGACGAGGTTGAGAGTCTTATCAAACGCCACGAAGCCTTTGAGAAACTGGCAGCAGGCTGGGAAGATCGTTTCACACAGCTAGAGAAGCTCACCACGGTTTGTTAAATACACACCCACATTAACTAAAGTACAGGATTTAATGCTAGCATCATTTATAGCATCTGCCTTTTTAAATATTATTCTCATGTTATTCTCTATCAGCTGGAGGAACAGGAAATTCAAAGAAGAAGGGAAGAGGAAGAGAGGGCCCGACGACCACCCACACCTCCCCCTGTGGAGGAGGTAGTACAGTCTGAGATAAACGATTCTGCTGCAAGGTAAAAAAACACTAAACAAGTAGAAATAGTTTTGATTTTATTTACACTACCATTTGAAAGTTTGGGGATATTTTTTAAGGCAATATTTTTAAGGCCTTTCCACACTGAGTGCGAAAAAACGAAACGAATATCGGACACGATGACACACTGGAATAAAACAACAGATTCCTATGGATGCTTCCACGTAGGCCGCGAACATTCGCTCACCGAAAATGCAAATGTTTTTTTTTTTTGGAACCAGTCCGACGAATCTTCTCAGTTTCGCAAAGCGAAAACACGCGCCACCTAGCGTGCAGACATGAATTAGCAGAGGGCGAACAATCGTTTCGCGCTCGGTGTGAAAGCACCGTTCATCGGCGATTCGCCTCGCTTTTTCGCATTGCGCTCAGTGTTGAAAAGTCTTTATTCAGCAAGGATGCATTAAAGTGACAGTAAAGACATTTATAATGTCACAAAATGCTTACATTTCTATTTCAAATAAATTCTCTTCTTTTAAACTTTCTGTATATCAAAATATCATTAAAAAATGTATCACAATTTCCAAAAGACAAATTATTAGGAAGCACTTAAATAAATGTTTCTTATCAGCAAACCAGCGTATTACAATGATTTCTGAACAATCATGTGATACTGAAGACTGGAGTAATGGCTGCTGAGCCATTCAGCTTTGCCATAACAGGAATAAATTACATTTTACTCAGATTACAAAATATATTGAAAGCAATTAAATATATTCAAAAACAATATTATAAAATATATTATAAAAAAAACAATTATTTTAAATTGTAATAATATTTCACAATATTAATGTTATAATTGTATTTTTGATCAAGTAAAAACATTTTCAAAAATTACCAATCCCCAAATTTCAAATGGTAGGGTATTTATTTTTTAAAAGTTTTGAAGGTATTTATTTTAAGTTTTTTATATGTTATTTTATTAGGAAAGACATTAAATCAGGCCAAATGCTAAACAGCCAAATTGCTATTGCCAGGTGTGGCAGGTTTGGTTGTAGTTTTTCTGTTTTTAATGATGCATTTACACATTTACATTTGGCTTCTCTTTAAGGACGAGTCTAGACCAGACTACATTGAACCAGTCGGTATCTGTCAATGGTGTCTACAGTGACCAGGACACATCACAGGTCAGATACGCTCCACACTGCACTTGTACTAAATTCTCTTTTCATGATAGATCCAATTACGCATTCACTTTCATGCACATGTTTACATTATATGTTAGTAAATTGACTGTTTTCAAATTCATGTCAAGACACGTCACAGTCCTGGTCTCAACTGTACAGTCTTGTTTTGTGTTCAGTGTCTTTTTCCTTGTTCCTCTCAATTATTTATGTTGATTTTAATGTTCTGCTGTAAACTCTTGAGTCGTTTTGAGTGTGGAGATATTGTCACAACAAATCGAGTGTCTAACACGTTTTCATACTGTGTGGATGTCCTTTTAATTGTCAGAACAATCACACACAAGTGCCAGTTCTAACACACTCGCATGTTAATACACATTCTTGTGACGTCTCTTATCTGCAGTCATTATCGGTCTCTGTATCTGAACTCAAGAAACCTGAACCTAAACCAGAGAGTAAACCTCAGTCTAACCCAGTTTCTAAGCCTGTGCCTAAACTCCACAAGGCACAGGAGCGTGTGAGTACTAACCCTTTAGCGCCAGCCTGTAGCCGTAGTGTAGCATCGCTGCCCCATCGCTGCTTGCGCTTAACAACCCAGCAGCCTCGCAGCATGTTGGCAGCTATACCACACCTGCTAGAGGGCAAAGTCACAGCTCTGCTGCTTCCTATTGCTTTCAGTGGATCAGTCTTGTGCTTTTCTTTGTATGTATTTGGCTACTGTAATGTTGAACGTGTAATATTTTTTTCTTTCTTAGGCCTGAGCTTTAACATCAGTGTTTGCGATGCACTTTATCACATACAATTTTCTACTTCATGATGTTAAAAGGCATCTTTGTTGTTCTGTGTAGTGCTGCTGTTTGTTGTCAGGGAACCTTAACTTACAGTATGTATGTATGTATAGTGTTTGGGTGCATCAGAACAACTGAACTAATTCCTACTAATCCAATTCACATGAGACATTGTTTCTTTATTTCCTTCAGTTTCATTGGATTTTACTTTATGCCAAGGCAACTATTTTTCTAACATTTGTATTTACTTATTTGGCTTAGGATATGAAATTAGTTTGAGTAACTGTGTTAGGCAGATGTGTCCTAGTGTCTTTGTGGCAGTGTTATTTCATTATTACACCCACATTCCCCAGGCTTGTCCATACTGCCCCCTGTTTGTCCTTGGTGGAACATTCTGGTCTTGTGTGTTTTTTTTCAGTCTTTGAGTGTGCCTCGCTTTCCTTTGTGTGCATGTACATTGTTAATATGATGAAAATATCAGCAAGGAATATTTGTTTGTGAATAATAATTATACTTCAAAATTAGTAACAGAAAAAATGGGCATAATAAGTTAACTTATGAGAATACTGAAATAGGACATGTTATATGGGGTCAGTAAGACGTTTTTCAAGAAATTAATATGTTTATTCTTTTATTCATTAAATTGATGAAAAGTTACAGTAAATACTTTCACTTTGTTAAAGATTTGTATTTCAAAAAAATGCTGTTCTTTTGAACCTTCTATTCATCCTGAAAAAGAAATATCAGTTTACACAAAGCCTTAAGCAGCAAAAACTGTTTTCAACATTTGTGACCATAAGAGACTTCTTTCAAAACATCCAAAAAAAAAGCTTACCAAACCCAAACGATAATATATATGCGTGTGAAGAGTGTTTGTTACCTATTAATATAAAATATAACCGTGAACATGTTACAAAATTCTTTAACGAATAACAAAAGTATAGACCAGTACAGTAGTGACCTAATCAGAATTGAATAGTTAATAGAATCAATGCATTATTGTGACGTCTTCTAACTGCAGCATGTTTTGGTCAACCAGGGATCAGAATCAGAATCTGTAAACGGTCCGGGCCGTGACAGCGGTCTAGACTCAGCATCACGGCAAGACCCTTCAGCAACACTGCCAGGGCGAGGAGGAGCAGAGGCGGCCACAGAAACCATGGAGGGCATCCTTTGCAGGAAACAGGAAATGGAAACGCACAACAAAAAAGCAGCTACCAGGTGACACAGGAAGCAGATAAATTATAAAAAGAACGACTGAGAGAATGTAATCAGGTTAATTGTGTAAATGGTGTGTTTTTCTCTCTGTGCTTTTGTAGATCGTGGCAGAATGTATATTGCGTATTACGTAAAGGCAGTCTGGGCTTCTATAAGGACAACAAGAGTGCCTCGAATGGAATCCCCTACCATGGAGAAGTTCCCATCAGCCTCAGCGAGGCTGTCTGTGAGGTCGCCCATGACTACAAGAAAAGAAAACATGTATTTAAACTTAGGTGAGAAAGAGATTTGAAATGATCAGTGTTCCGATTTTATCAGTATTCAACTGCAAATACCCAAGAAAATGAATGAAATTCTTAGTATGTGACAAACTGGTTTATTTTGTTAAAGGCTTGGGGATGGAAAAGAGTTCTTGTTCCAAGCAAAGGATGAGGTATGTTTTGCCAAGGATGTTTCTAGGTCATTCTCTTATGTATTTATTTTTTTCTCGAAGAAGTGTAATAGTTATATTGTGACGCAATCATTCTCTCCATCAGGCTGAGATGAGTTCTTGGATTCGAGCAATCCAGTCATCCCTGTCGTCCACCGAGCGTTCGCCGGGTGGCACACGAGGTCTGAGTCGGGCGATGACCATGCCGCCCATGTCTCCCGGCTCAGGCGATGCAGGAGGCGTAACCATGCGCAACAAAGACGGCAAAGAGAGAGACCGCGAGAAGCGCTTCAGTTTCTTTGGCAAGAAGAAATAAGCACTCAAATATGCCACAGATCTCAACAGTGAGCCCAGAGAGAGATGGAAGTTTGTCAACACTCAAAAGAAACTGATAAAGTTAGAAAAGGCGAAGAAAACTCGCATGTCACATTGTGATACATTTTTCATTTTTGCCCTTTCTTTTCTTCCACTCATTTTTTTTTTTTTTTTTTTAATTTGTCATATTTCACACATGGATCTTGTTCAGTCTTGCCTCCTAGATTGAACGCCACTTTTGGTGACAGTAAGCTCTCAGCCAAGGGAGTGCGTCCCTGACCAAGACCAGCTCCCAGACCAAGAGCCATCCTGAAAGTTCAGCTCATACCTTTCAATTAGACTAGTTTTTCCCTAAAAATAATTTTGTCTTTGGGTTAGATGGTGTTTCCATACTGTAATGACCAAGAGTGCTATTTTGTCTTTCTTTTTCCCCTGATGATTTCCTTTATCTGTCCTGATTTCAACCTCTCCCTTTCTTTGTGAAGGACCGCGATCCTTTTCTTTTTTTGTTTTGTTTTTGGTATTATTATACTATTAACAAAAGATTTAATTGTTATTGCTATTATTAATATTGTTTATTTGCTGTTGCATTTTTGAGTCAATTTAAAGTTGAATATTTAAAGAAATTGTAAGTATAGTTGGGATGACCTCATGTTCAAAGAGGACAAAGCAGAAAGATTTCCATGAGTCAGTGTTGGGAGTTTATGCTGGTCTTTTTTCCTTTCATCTACATGCTCTTCTGACAGACAGAATATTTTCTTTCCTTTTCATTTTTCTAGATATGACTGTGTTGAATGCTTTTTTAAGTAGTGTTTTTTCAGCTTGCAAGTTAAAGAAGAAGAGTTAAAACCCCACTATTTATGATGGTTTTATTTTTAATTAGATCTTTCTATTCTCTTTCATTCCCATTAAGAGGTACTTGGAGTATGCGTTCTTATCGTGTGCTTTTGTTTCTTTAGTTCATCGTATTCCTTTAACCACTTTATCCTGTTCTCCTCTTAGACCAGAAATGCGTTTGTTGTGAAGATTGAAATTGAGGTGTGATGCTGTGGTTTGGAATTTGGTTTTACAATTGCTCAAAAGCAAACAGACACAACACAAGTATCACTTGCACAAGCCAACATTAAACTTGCGTTAAACAAAGAATTTGAGGACGGGCATTTTTTTTTTCTTTGATTTTCAAGTTTCCTATCGGAATGTATTCTCAGGCGTCAGTTTTAGCATTCACAAAGCGGCGGACACGCACATAACCCTACACTTTAAATATTTTACAGGGATGAACCTCTCTGACAGCTGAAGTTGGGTTAGTGTCAGTGATGCTCTTGAGGTTGATGCTGTATTTTTAGGTGTGTGTGAGTGAGTGTGTGTGCTCAGAAGAGGTTGCTTTCAGGTATATCGGTTGTGAATGTGCTTCAGCTCTGAATGAGAAACAAAATTACTGAGGTATTCTTAATGTGGACCAAATTGACAATTTTCCCCCCGCTCATGGTGATTGAGATGATCTGTTCCCTTTATTTGTACATCACAAGTTACTATCAATTATCTTCCTTGGAGGAATGTGAAATTTTTACCACATACTTATATAATTGTAGGTTTTATACTTGCGGTCAGCAAGAGACTCTCTCCTGTCCCGTAAGTCGCGTTACACAGATGCAGAATCAATAGCAACCTAGAAGACAGGATTTCAGATATACTTTTGCAGTTAAACGCATGATGTATTGGTAACAAGTGTACCCACTGTGGCATGAAATCAGTATTTTTTTAGGATAAAGATTTTTCAGCCTCATATGATTGTGAGAAAGCTTGCCTTGGTGTGTTAATATTAGCGTGAGTTTTTGACGTCATACAATGAAGCCCCTTCCTCTGAGGTGTGTGGAGTATTGAGCCATGTCCACTCTTATGTCATTCATCTTGACATTTCCTTTGGAGACGCATTTATGGGGTCAACACGAAGACGGAAGCTGAACTTTTTTTTTTTTTCTTTTTTTTTTTTTTGCTGT
>JAFVLL020041252.1:0-26719 GCA_021397915.2 Tor tambroides | reverse complement strand
TTTATAAATCCCGATATGTGCGTGGAAAAATGCGTACGCATATTTCTATGCCCATTTTGTGCGTACGCAACGTTTATACATCAGGCCCCTGGTGACTGTGAAGGCCATAACATATGAGTCAAATTATTTTCATGCTCATCACACCATTAAGTGACCCTTCATGCCCAATGGATAGGGTCACTGTTATCCTGAAAGACAACTCCGATCAGGATAGAACTGTTTCATCATAGGGTAAAGGCGATGTTTAATTGTAATGTTAGTATTTACAGGTTTGTAGCTCATATAATGTAACCAGATCCTGTCCAAGTTCCCTTTACACTATCAAAAACCGTTCTGCATTCAGGGCTGTCTATCGTATACCAGACAAGTGGGCTTGACTTTTTCTCCCCATCAGTCCTGCTGTCTAATCAAATCTCTAGCCTCGTTGGACAGCAACACAGAGAGAATGTTAACCAGCCATCACACAGGATTAGGCTTGTTATTTGTCACGTGGCACAGACAGCACTCCGATCAATACCTTTGATGACAAAACAAAAGTTGACAGGTAAGATCTTGGCTTCTTCTGATGAGGGTGGTGTAGATTGGAAACTTGTAGTAGACCAGTTCAATAACATGTCTAGGGCTTTTCTGTGTGTCAGCACTCTGAGCAAGCCATAGATGAATAATAAATGGGGGATGGGATGACTGGAGGTTATTTCTTACCTCTAGGCTTAGCCGTGGTCTCACTGAGTGCTACAGGTTGCGATTCTGCAGTGCATGAGCACCCTGTTTCTGCAGGCTCTATCTGAGACAGAAGGGGTTGATGGGAATGCTGGCCATATAAAGCTGTCAGAGCTGTGAATAGGGACCATGTTGACCCTAATAAGCTGTTCTTACAACCGTTCCCTTCTAAAAACACACTCCAGTGTCACTGCAGTATTGTTTGGCTAATAAATGATGCATCCTCCAACTCTTGTCAGTGCATGAGGCAACAAAACACTTGAGATCGCCACTAAAATCAGCATGGAGGAGATTTCATGAGCTCACAAATGCATTGCATACATCATTCTCTCTTCATTGTGCCACAAGTGCCTCATAAATAAGGTATCAAAAGAAGCCCTATGCACTGTATAGAATTTGGACAGACCATCATCATACTGGTACTCATAAAAGTTCTTTCAGATCAATTGGATGTCATCCAGATGTACATCACGTTGACGGGAGGCAGAAGGTTCAAATCTCATATCAGGCAGTGGACTTTTCTACTAAAGTTTGTTTTTTTCTTTTAGATGGTTAACCTTCCTGTCTTCAACTCCAGCTCAGTTTCATATTTGAAAGGTTCAACTCAGACCAGGCCCAGTATATTCTGTCAAAAAACAACAAAACTAAACTGGAGAAACTTGGTTGTTAAAATATAACTATAGACACACAGCTGAGCATTTTGCAGCAGTTTCAAAGTGAAATGTCCAGAGAGTGGTGCTAAAACATAAGTTCAGTACTTGACCGTGGCATGTTTTTAATACAATAGTACAAGCATGTGTTCTTGTGTTTTTATTATGCTGCTTGAGGTACGTATTGTGGCTGTTCAGAATTTAAAAATCCAGGGAGTGTCGCTAAAGATTAATGCTCTATCGTGTTGGAAATATCCCCTACACCAAGCCCAACCCTAAACCTACCCGATAGTGTTAACAAATGCAAAAGTGATATTAAAATGCATTTGTTGATGCAGCCGTGCTATTCTAACTTCCTCATGAAGATTTGAACTCTTTTGTTGAATCGTAGTTTCACAGGGTTCATACCAGAGCTCTTCATCTCTCAAGGGCAACGGCGTATCACGTGAGCTACCGAGCAAACCTATTAAATTAGAAAACTTATGCATATGATGCTAGATATGTGACAACAACATTCAAAAGTATCAGTTTTCAAATCGTGCAGGATGTGGTCAAATTGTTTTGAAGTCATAACATAATATTCTGCAAGCAATTGTGTGAAAATGAACCTTTACAAATCAAAACTCTGTACATAATACTTTGTGTGAAAAATAATACAATTTGTCAGAGATTTACTGCCTCTAGTGTTCATTTCAGCTGGAAACTGCAGTGATTCGTAGGTACGTTTTTTTTTTGTTTGTTTTTTTTGCAGAAATGTATAAAGAGGAACATATTTCCAATGAGTCTATGCTGCAATAAAGGCAATTGCAGCTTAATCTCATAGTTCTGATTTTTTCTTCTTTCTTAGAATTGTAAGATACAAATTTGCAATTGTAAGTTTTAAACTCCAAATCTGAGGGTGAAAAGACTACAATTCTGACTTTACAACTCTACAATTGTGTTATAAAATTCTCATTTTCTGGATTTCAACAGAATTTTCTAGAAATGCAACCTTAATTGCATGTTTAAATTCTGATTCCCCGCCCCCCAAGTCACTTTGGATAAAATTGTGTCTGCTGATTAAATGTTTGTAATGTAAATGTTATGTCTTGCAATTCTGACTTTATTATGACACGGAATTGTGAGTTTATATTACATGATTCTGAGAAGAAAAAAAATTGCAAGATTTAAACATGCAATTGCAAGAAAAAAGTTGGATTTGTGAGATAAAAAGTCACAATTACCGTTTTTAGTTGACACGGTTGCTGCAATTTCTAAAGGTGACCATCAAAATAAAGTGTAACCAATATTTAATGTGAACTCTGTGATTTTAGCCTTCTCTTGAAATATTGAAATCTGGAACGCTAGATATTCCTTAAGGTAAGCTCTCAGCTAGAGGTGTGTTGGCATCTGAAACATTCTTGGGAATCATATGATGACAACGCACAGGTGGGCCCATCAATTTTAAGGCTGTTTACATGCCCACCAGATGCTGAAGTCTATGACCGAAAGGAATGTTCTGTGGGCATACAGATGTTCTTACCTGACTTCCCAATCCAAACCCTCAGTGGTCGCAGCTGTTTAATAAACGACACCCATGTTTGTATCCATATTACTAATGATTTCATTTCAGTTACATTTTTGTAAAGCAAAACAGTCATTATAAAATATTCTGGAGATTAAAGTGTGTTATAGCTTATTATTTCCTTTTTATAGTAAGCAAACTCTAATTTTTAGAGACTGTGCTTTCCTTTAATTCAATTTTCTGGTACTGACACTATCGAGGGAATTCACTAAACAGTTGCAACTCAAAGCACTTTTGTGTGGTATGTCAGCGGGAATACTTGCGTCTTATTCACTAACCAGAGGTGGTTAACACGCAAGAGCTTCAAAGTAGGGCGTGAATATGCATTAAATTTATAGTCTCTCTCTTCCATCAATACAGAAACAAAATTTTGATGACTCATTCTACACTTCAGTTAAATGTCAGAGTTAAATGTTCACTCATTTGCTATTTCCAATGTAAATAGAGTAACTAACTTCAGTGTTACTATACACCCTTCATCACCCTCATGTTCATATACATACATGTAAAGGATGATACTCTATTCCTTTTTTTTTAATGTGAATTATTATTCATTAAAAAATAACATATTGAAGCTACTGCTGAAATATAAGAGGACAGTTGCTTTCAATGCAATTTCTTAAAGATTTAGTAATGGTGTTACTGGATTTTCCCTCAAAGCATAAATGTTTCATGTTTTATGTGTGAACACCCCAGTCACTAGGTAGTAGGTAGCAGTAGTGTGAGTAGTTTAATTTAATTAGAGAGGACCTTGCCATGCCCAAACAGTGGTCACACGGTGTGGCACAGCATGCCAGACGGGCACATCCTGTCTGAGGTGTGAGGAATATTAAACGCGACAGATGGCTCATGAATCATGTAGGTGCACAAGCAGCAACAATGGAGACTACTTTCCTGTGAAAGAAACAGAGAGAGAAAGAACAAGTGCATTGGTGTCTATGATATACTACATTAAAATGAAATGTAATCCACTTCAAACACAAGTTTCTAAGATATGCAAGTCATCCAGTTATATTTTGTTATGGCTGTTGTGGAAGGGAAGTTAAAAAAGACAGGACTGTGATACACATCATGCCTTTTAATTTATAGATTACAGTCATTTAAATGTGAAATAAGAAACAATTCTTTGCAGAGAATATAATGTCATGCATTATATCCTAAATATGAGAAATAAACTGACAAATGTGAGATATACAGTCACAAATTTTACAATTACAAAAATGAACACATCATGTCCCATTACTATATGCCATCAAGGGTGTTTTGAGGGCACTGTTATTGCTGAGGAGTAGAAAGGCAGATTTGTCATTTCACACTGGTACAAATTCAAGTGCTGTTTCTCTGTTTTAATGTTACATCTGCACAGGTTTGTCTCCAGGTGTCCACAGCAGGTCTCTCGATTGGAGGCTCCTGACAGCCAGAGGCTCCTGCTGTCTTCACAGCAGTGGTCACGGGGTGCTGTTAACTTCAGGTGTGCTTTATCACACACTTCCAGGAGCATTAGCCAAGTGAGGGTGATAGGAGGGCTGGGGCAGGACCCTCTGTTGCACAGTTACTTTTAAGTACGCTATATAGTCTAGTTCTTTTTCTTCTTCTTCTTCTTCTTCTTCTTCTTCTTCTTCTTTTTTCTTTAAACCAGCGTTTAGAACTGCTGTACCGCAGAATCTGAACTGTCTCCCTAAGTTGTTTCCATAACTGATTCTGCTGATTTCCTGTTTATCACTCTGAAGCTGCTTTGACACAATCTGTATTGTATGAAAGTGCTATAGAAGTAAAGGTTACTTGACTTTTAATTTTTTTCATGGTGTAGTCTTGGTGAGTCTCTTAAGCTAACCATAACTGCATTTATTTGATACATTTTTTTTTAATGTAACATGTAAGGGCTGAATTTTCAGAGTCATTAGTCCAGTCTTTAGTATTACACACTAAAAAAAAAGAAGGAAAAAAAGGTAACCTAAAAATGGTAACATGGAAATGAACATCGGATGCCCAAAAATCAATCATTTATATCAACAAAATCAAGTAGAAATAGCCCTTGAAGGTAGCAATTGCAGGTTACAGTGCACAATACATTTCTGATTATTATCAATGCTGAAAACTGCGTAATGCATTTGTGTAAACCATGCTACTTTTTTTTCCAGGATTCTCTGATGAGTAGAAAGTCACTTTTGTGTATTTGTAATACTGTACCCATATTGTGTATTTGCTGGTTTGATGTTTAGGCCATTGAGGAATTTACAAATCAGAAGAATGCATAAACATTTATATTATTATTATTATTATTATTATTACTAAACCTTACAGAGCAAAAATTATTGGATGTACACATCCTCCAGATAGTGACCTTGTCACCAAGGACAATATGTAGCAAACCACATCAATGGCAGAACAGCTATTCTGCATTTGAATCATAGGCTCCGTTTATTAGTACTAGTATTAAAATGTGTTTCTGTCGCTCTAACACTAAATACAGGTGTAAACTGATTCTAAAAATCTTTAGAGGTAGTCAAAAACACATTTGACTAGAATTGACAGATCACAGACAGTTCAGATAGCAATACCTTCAGGACCATCACATCTAGTTTTGAAGTCCCACAGGGCCTTTTACACCATAAAATCAAAAGAACATTAAAAATGAAGGTTTGATGGTGTAAATTAGTGGAACTCTCAATGAAAACCTTGAAGTTTTATAGTAGTTTACAATCATTTTTAAAATGTTCCTCATTTCAAATCTACTGAAGTGCTGTCATCTCCTCCTCTTCTATGTTGCATTACTACCTTTAAAAATAGCTTGTAACATTTAGTAATATTTTGAATTACGCAAATGTTAAAACAGAGCTGCCAAAAACTCACAAGCCCCACTCCTGCTTGGGGTATGTGTACATCGCACATTGTAAAAAAAAATGTTCAAGAGGAAATACTGTAAAAATGCTTTAGTAAAAACGGTTAATTGTATGTTAATGGTAAGTTACCTTATCATATACAGTGAAATACTTAAAGTTTACATTTATATTTTTTAGGAGATAAAACCAATGACTTATAATTTACTATGAAAACTGTAAAAGGACATTCCCAGAAATCCCTTACTGACACATATGACAATTTGTTTTCCTTTATGGTCACCAGTGATTTTTTATTTTTTTTTTTTTTTGTATTACATTTAGTTATTTAGATAATATTTACTCAAGTATTTTAGTGTAATATGTGTTGAGTTTAGTGTTTGGTTGAATTCTGAACTGTCTGTATAATTATTGGCCATGATTTATGGACAAGCCTCTCTCCTCTTTTTCTTTCTGGTGTCTTGATTTTTTTCTGCATATGCCAGCTATCTGATGAAGTGTTTCAAGTGTTAGGTTTTGAGATCATGTCTATTAAGTCTAAGAGCAGTCCTCATTTTAAGACAATTTTGCACAAATGATAAAAAATAAATACATGAAGAGAAGCGTCAGGGGATGTGCAGTTCTTTGCTCAACACACTACAGATTGCATTCTAAAACATTGTCCTACTGTATTATAATATAAAATAAAACAAAATAAAATGTCATCTTGATAAAGTGAAGGTAGATATTAATGATATATTGTTCAACAATTACACTGAGGAACCTAATAATTTATAGCATAAGCACATTTTTTATAATGATTACTCAAAAAAGAAAAAAAAAAAGTTAAAATCGTATCTATTTTAATTCAAATTAACAGCTAGTATAGTACATGCTAAATGTAACTTATATAACATAAATTTAATCATTTTAATTTAAGACACCATTAGTCACTGGAATTAACACTGTCAGTGATCATATAATCAATGTAGTGTATACTTATCCACGTTTCTGCAAAGCATGCTGGGAACTAGAAATCCACTGGCCAATTTTCAAAGGTATCAAGACAATTTAATTAAGGCACAACAAATTGTAAAAAAAAAAAAAAAAAAAAAAAAAAAGTGCAACTTAAAGGAATAGTTTATTCAAAAATGAAAATTTACTTACCCTCCAAGATGCATTTGTTTGTATCTTCGTCAGATTTGGAGCAATTTAGCATTTCTTCACTTGCTCAACAAAGGATCCTCTGCAGTCAGTGGGTGCCATCAGAATGAGTGTCCAAACATCTGATCAAAAATAAAATCCACAAGTAATCCACACCATTGCATGATTTTAAGAATAAAAATCAATAATTGGGGCATTTTACAGTCAAACTGTCACTTCCGGCCAGAATACAAGTGCATAATCCATAATAATACTTCAGGGAAAAGTCCATCGCCTGTTGTCTCTAACATCAAAATCCACTGACATATTAGTTTACAACTGTTTTGGACTGTTTTCACTTGTAAATGGATCAAGGTATATTTCTCTCCTGATTCAGAAAAGATGACTTCTTCATTGGAGAAATCAATGTCATGGATAAAGGATTCTATCCAGAAGTTGAAGTTACAACATCTTGGATGGAATTGTTTCTTATGAGCTTTTTGCTTGACAAGATGTTAACTGATGGACTGGAGTGGTGTGGATTACTTGTGGATCATTGTGATGTTTTTATCAGCTGTTTGGACTCTCATTCTGACGGCACCCATTCACTGCACAGGATCCATTGGTGAGCAAGTGATGTAATGCTACATATTTTCCAAATCTGTTCTGATGAACTTGGATGGCCAGAGGGATTTTTATTTATTTATTTATTTATTTATTTTCAGCAAATGTTCATTTTGGGTGAATAATTGTTTTAAAAGTTTAAATTAAAGCAACAAATCTGAAGTTTTAACTTGTAACTGTGCATTTATTTAAGCTGAGGTAACTGATCCTCTCATTTTTTCAGTGTGTATTTTAATTGCCTTGCACTTTTCTTGTATTTAATTATACTGCCCAGCTATACTATCATCTGTTTGATTTTGCACCAAGGCCTAGGAGAAATGCCATATCTTTCCCCTGTGTAAGGCACATGGTTGAATGACAATAAAGCTTGACAAGAGCGACTGAGCAGACAGCCAAAGCGACAGAACATGAGGGTGATGAAGGTAATTCACAGCTATGAATTCACAGTGTCTTTTAACATTTGTGAAGACAAGCAGCCAAGTTTGACAACAAATAAGATGCATCTTTGATTATTATAAATGCTTTTGGCTCTCTGTATGAGACAAACAGAGGACAATGAGGAAAATGAGATGGCTTGTGAGGTATTCTCTGCTCCATTTTAGAGAACATGCCAAATAACAACCCTCTGCCTGCTGATTGGCCATTGAACGAGTCCAATTGCACTGCAACAAGGGAGAGTTTAGAGGAAGAGGTTATGTCCAAGAAATCTGTCACAATTAAACGTATGCCTGGCTGTTTGATTATACTGTAATAGGACTAAACACTGGGATTGTAGCAGTTTGAAGGTATTGAGAGAACATTAAGGCACTTAGCCTCCATGAAAGCAATTACAGTACTTCCCTCCCCTCATCACGATCGGTTATGTTTACAGGAAAGATGAGCACTTCAGCGGCACGAACGTTGTGAGGGAAGTGAGAGCGACTAAACAACACAGAAAAGGCTGATGCTGACAGTTCTCAGCTGTGGTCAGTGTTTTGTCATCCTCTGTGCTCTGGCTAAACTTTCCAGACACAGAGTCAGGAGCATCATGTCACACATTGAAAACTACAAAAACAAGTCCTGGCTCAATTGACCCTCACTTGGCTGTCTCTTACTGGCCTTCAGCAGAAGGAAAACAGAAGAGAAAAAGCATAGAAGATACAAAAAAATAAATAAATGTAAGACAAGGTAAACTATTTGGACAGTTTTCAAGAAGTACCACTAGTAATTGTTCATTTATGAATTTATTTATTTTGGAGGTTGCATTCAAAATCCACTTGGCCTGAAAATCTACAAGCTTAACACTTTAGCACAGTGTAAATTATAAGTAATATTTTAATTATTTTTACATAGGGTTGTACAAATGATGTTCATTTTTACATATGTGAATAAAACACTTTTGAAAAAGGACTGCTGACCTTGGCCATTGCACCAATATGACTCATATGAGACGAGATGTGTTGGCTTGGAATCAGTTTCAGAACACAGCAGAGTTAAAGGAATGGTTTAACTTAAATTGTTATTATTTGCTAAAAAAAAAATGAAGCTATATGATTGCTTTGAACATTTCCAGTTCCATAAACTTTGTGACAATGTTAAGACTGTCTTAAGAACTACTTTGACTAACTAGCATTTAACCAAATGGTAATCAGTCTTAGTTTCAGATTTAAATTACATTTACAAAGTTATGTAACTTAATTCAAAAAGTTATGACCAGTCTTGAAGAAAAAGAAAAAAAAAAAAATGGAACTTTTAAGAATAGTCTAAATAGTTTATACAACTGGTCATTGGTGTTTGCCATCCATATATATATATATATATATATATATATATATATATATATATATATATATATATATATATTTTTTTTTTTTTTTTTTTTTTTTTTTTGTGAAAGTCATGTGAAAGTAACTTCATAAATGATTCAAACTCAAAGCACCAGGAAAGTGTTTACTGTGAACTTAGCTGCTCAAAATACTTTATTATGAGCCATGATATCGCTTTGAAGCACACATCAACTTACATAGGTGAAGAACAGACAGTGATGTTTATGGTAATTCTTAAAGGAATAGTTCACCCAAAAATGTACTCACAATCAGGCCATTCAAGATGCACATGAGTTTCAAATGTAGAAACCTTAATTCATGCATTCATGACCTCAAGGTTAGATTATTGTAATGCTTAATAAACAAACTACAGTTGGTCCAAAATGCAGCAGCTAGAGTTCTTACTAGAACCAGGAAATATGACCATATTAGCCCAGTTCTGTCAACACTGCACTGGCTCTCTATTAAACATTGTATACATTTCAAAATCTTGCTAATTACTTATAAAGCCTTGAATGGTTAGCTCCTCAGTACTTGAGCGAGCTCTTATCACATTATAGTCCTCCACGTCCGCTGTGTTCTCAAAACTCTGGCAATTTGATAATTCATAGAATATCAAAATCAAGATCATTTTCCTATTTAGTGCCCAAACTCTGGAACAATCTACCTAACATTGTTCGGGAGGCAGATGCACTCTGTCTGTTTAAATCTAGATTAAAAACCCATCTCTTTAACCTGGCTTACACATAACACACTAACATATTTCTAATATTCAAATCCATTAAAGGATATTTTAGGCTGTATTAACAAGGTCAACTGGAACCGGGAACACTTCCCACAACACCCGATGCACTTGTTACATCATAAGAAGAATGGCATCTACGCTAATATTAGTCTGTTTCTTTAGTCTATTAGTCTGTTCTGAGGTCACCATAGCCACCAGATCCAGTCTGTATCCAGATCAGATGGTCACTGCAGTCACCCGGATCCTGTCCGTATCCAGCCCAGATGGTGGATCAGCACCTAGAGATGACCTCTACAGCCCTGAATGTCTGCGAAGATCAGGACAACTAGATGAGCCCCAGTAAAGACCTTGTCTCCTAGACAGCCATCAGGATGTGTCATCTACACAATCTAACTTTGGCTGTGTTTACACTTGGCATTAACATTCAGTCCCCGTGATCCGATCAAGCAGATCATATCACTTGGCAACATCAACTGACTTTACTCTGGGTGCAGTTGTGGCCTAATGAAAGTGGGACCGAAGGTTACGGGTTCGAGTCTCAGGTCCGGCAGGGATTGTTGGTGGGGGGAGTGAATAACCAGCGCTCTCTTCCACCTTCAATACCACGACTGAGGTGAGACCCTTTAGCAGAGCACCGAACCCCCAACTGCTCCCCGGGCACCGCAGCAATATGTGTTCACTACTGTGTGTGTGCACTTGGATGGGTTAAATGCAGAGAACAAATTCCAAGTATGGGTCACCATACTTGGCCACACGTCACTTGACTCACTCACTTGCTCTCTGGATAACCGATCGGATCTGTCTTTCCCGTGCAATATTTAAATAAGTCTGCAGAGAATGGCCCGGTGCAAAGTCAGCCTGAAGTGGTGGGTTTTCTTTTGAAAAGCAATTTCTGTGGCGGGACATTTTACAAATCAAAGATATAAGTCTTAGTTTTTCTTGTGACGGTTCGGGAGAGAGGGGGCGGGGCTTTGCGTGATGTCGAGCTATGAATGCAGACACAATGTTTGAATTGCGTTTACATTACACTGAGATCCGATCACAATGCGTCCTCGACTACCTCTGGACCAGGACACGCTGATCAGATAACATTCCGATCAGAAGCACGTTTACACTTCTCTTTTCAATGTGTATGTGGACAACATCCGGATACAGGTGACATGTTAATGCCAAGTGTAAACGCAGCCTTTGCTGCAGCATGGAACAACCTACTGGTTTCGTTTGACCAGAGGGGAACTGGAGCCCCGACTGAGCCTGGTTTCTCCCAAGGTTTTTTTTCTCCATTCTGTCACCAGTGGAGTTTTGGTTCCTTGCTGCTGTCACCTCTGGCTTGCTTCATTAGGGACAGTGGTGGTCAGTAAGGAAGTAAAACTTCTTCGTTACTGTACTTAAGTACATTTTTCAAGTATCTGTACTTTACTGGAGTAGTTTTATTTTTAGTAACTTTTACTTTTACTTCACTACATTCCAAAGCATAAGATCGTACTTTTTACTTCACTACATTTCATAAAACATATCGTTACTCCTTATAATACATCACGTGCTCCGAGACGCAGAAGCGGTGTCTGATTCACGAACAAACTGATTCTTTTCAATGAACCTGTGAAATCGGTTCGCAAATCGCACCAAACGATTCATTCACGAATTGGAATGATCCAATTGCAGCTGTTCTTGAGTCGAAAACTCACTGATTCAAATGAACCGTTTAGAGCGAGTCTCCAGTGAACTGAACTCACAAGAACCGGGAGATCTTGTGAGCGCGCGCGCAACTGATGCTGCGAAAAGTAAGTTACTAATGTCGAATTTTAGGATTAATTATTGTAACTGAAAATCATATTTAGGTCAAAACTGTCAGTTGTTTGTGAACTAAATCTGCTGTAAAGGGTGATCTATTTAAGCCCACTGAAATGCTTGAATGCACACAGATCAATGTCAGTGTCTCTATGTTTTAGGTCAAAAAACGAAACATTAAAATAACACAGATTAAATAAAATAACGCATTTAGCCCTATGTGACGTCTGTTTTTATATTGTTTATCAACAGTATACATTTTTATACTGTTTAGATCAACTAGCCGAGTAGACAGATATGAATGTTTATTCATAACCATACTGAAAATAAGTAAATATTGTTAGCTGATGCTAACTGTCTAGCTAACAAGCTTGGTGGTGCTAAGTTGAGGAAATTTTTAGATATAAAGTCCAAATATTTTTATTCAGCCACCTAGATAGATTATATCTGAGGGAAAAAGAAAGGATGTGATGTTCAGAACATGGTAACTACAGTGATTATCAAAGTGGGAAGTGATGCCCTCTGGGGGTATTTGGCCAGGGGTGTTTTAACACCACAGACAAGGTTTGAGAAGAAAAAAATCATTATGAAAATATAATTATATTTTCCTTAAAATGTTCTTCCTAACTTCAGGCCTAATTCTCATGTCATATATAACTGACGTTCTGCAAAACAACAAGTTTTAAAACACTTTTTTTCTTACTGGTGAAAATTAAACGGTCAAATCTGTTTTCTCTCAGGTACATCACAGTGTAAGCTTCACAGTGAGCTACTACATCACTCTCGTCAGCATATCAACAACAAATATATATCTTGACTCCATATAGTGGTTATTTTGGGAAAATCACAGGTATTTTGGACAGTAGGATTATAAAAATATGTGCTAATATAAAATTAAATAAAGTAGTCTATATAAAATTGCAAAATAAATCTATCAGTACTTTTTTACTTAAGTACATAAAAAATCGAGTACTTTTGTACTTTCACTCGAGTAAAATTGAAAAAGCAGTACTTTTACTTTTACTGGAGTAATATTTTATTATACGTATCTGTACTTTTACTCAAGTACTTGATCTGTGTACTTTGTCCACCACTGGTTAGGGACACTTAATTTCCAGCAATATTGTCAGCTTGATTGCACAAATACTATTAGAACTGAACTGAGCTGGACAATGACATCACTGAATTCAATGATAAACTGCATTTAACTGAAAATTGAGTGTTTACTATTGTCCTTTTGCATTATTGACACACTACTTTCCTATTTGATACTGTAAAGCTGCTTTGACACAATCTGTATTGTTAAAAGCGCTATTTAAATAAAGGTGACGACTTGACTTCTTTCTTCATTGGAACAGATTTGGAGGAATGTACTGTAGCATTACATCACTTCCTCACAAGTGGATCATCTGCAGTGAATGGGTGCCATCAGAACGAAAGTCCAAACAGCTGATAAAAGCATCACATTAATCCACGACTCCAGTCCATCAGTTCACATTATATGAAGTGAAACTCTGTGTGTTTGTAAGAAACAAATACATCATGACATTGTTAACTTCAAACCTTTGCTAAAATAGTCCTCTGTCCATAATATTGCTTTCTCCAGTGAAAACATCATCTCGTCTGAATCAGGAGAGAAATATGGACAGATCAAGCACCATTTACAAGCAAAAAACAGTCCAAGCAGCTCTAAACAAATATGCCAGTGGATTTTGATGTGAAAGGACAAAAGGAGCTGGATGTGTTGTTGTTGTTGTTGTTTTCCACTGGAGAAAGTTTTATTATGGATTGTATTTTGGCCAGAAGCAAAATGCCTTGATGATGGATTTATTGCAAATGCACAACTTTTCACTTCACACTACAATAATTGATGAACTGGAGTGGTATGGATTACTTTAAAGTAGTTTGTCACTACTTTTTATCAGCTGTTTGGTCTCTCATTCTGATGGCACCCATTCACTGCAGAGGATCCAGATGGAATGCTAAATTTCATCAAATGTTCATTTTTTGGTGAACCATAACTAGAATCATTCCTGTGCTGCATCACAAAATGCTCTTGTCATTAACCATAACCCTTGCCATTATGGACACTGAAACCATACAAATCTAATTATGACATCTGTTTCTGAGCTGCCCAGGTAGTTTGGTAATACCAGTAAAACAAGTTATGAACTGAAAGTCCTGAGCATTCTCCAATGCATAATGCAGAAAATCATACATCAACATATGCACAGTGCACATTTTTAGGTTATGATTAAACATTGTTTCAGGTAAATCACAAGTCTCCATGAATTCCAGTCATTAGAAAGTTAGACAAAGAATCTAAAGAAAGGATGTTTAGTTCTGTGCTTGTCTTTCATCAGCTATGCATTGTTTCACCCGACACTGTGCCCAGGATTCGAAAATAGGATGTAGAGAAAATCACAGCGTTTATTCCCTGTGGAACATTTCCTTTTCAAAAAGCTTTTGTAATTTCCCATTTCGTCAAACCAAACCACAGGTCCGAAAAGAACACAACCATTTGCAAAGGCATTGCCTGAAGACAAAGGAAATCAAAACTCACTCTCTCTCCAGTGTGAAGTAATTATGGATATTTCATAATGGCAGGCTGCAATTGTAGCTCGCATGATTATGTGCCACTTTCAAGCTCGTTATGTAAGGAGTACTTTGCAGCAATCAATGTCTGTTTGAGACTATTCATCGGAGCTCCAGTAAAACTCTTCTATGGAATGCATCCAGACCCAGGCCGTGTTATCGCACTATTTTATGACAAACTTCCATAAAGGAATGTTTTTAGTTAGGGAAATGTGTTAAAATAGGCATAATAAATGTCATTTTGAAACATATTATTGCACCTGTTGTGTTATATAGTACATTTACATCTCTACATGTAAAAATATGGGCCACAAGTATTCAAAAAATTCCATGAATCTTGAACCAATGAATGAGCATGCATACTAGTGAGTCTTTGGAAATGATGAGAAAGATTAAATTGGAAGCATATATGTCTCTTTTGTTCTCTGATGGAATCCTTGCATTGCACACCTGCACTGGGGCTATAATGTAGGTTCGCCTTTAATTTAACGGTTCAGTGAACATGCCTGAAATAGGTTTTGAAATCTTGCATGTAAAATGCATGCATGTCAGATATTTTTAATTAAACATTACCAATTTCTGTTATATAATGTGCTGTGGAAAAAAAAAAAAAAGTTGAACACCACATAACACTTTTTAAACCTCAATATAAATGTAAACCTCAATACACTGGTCTGGTTTGATGAAAAACTTATGTATAACAAGCATATATTTTAAAGTATATATATATATTTGGCAGTATGGGCAGCCAGCCTTTCTTCCATATAGTACATGCTAAATATATATTATAAACAATGTGGCTTTTTTAACTAAAATATACATGTTTTGTGTAGAAATTCAAATGCCAAAATATACATACATAAGAATATACAAGGAAATAAGTAACTAAAACATAACTATATATGATATTGTGCATGCATAAAACTACTTCATTCTGCTGCTGCTTGACATGATAGGCCTAAAATCTATTTCCATCTCCCCAGTAACAGTCTGTACGACATGCTGGTGTGTAAGGCCAGCTGAGAGATCTTTATTCTAGACCTCATGTTTGTTAATGAATTATCTATTTGATTGGCTCAGAAAACAGTCACCTGCCACCTAAAAGCCAGATCCATTTTATCACTGTCAGCGCATCCAGCTCATGACAGCATGGTGCATATGAATGAAAGCTTGTGTGTGTCTTTGTTGATCCAATCAATAATCACAATATGGTGTTCCTGGCACCAGCTGTCTGCAGTTCATTAAAAGCAGGGCAAGTGTCTGCTGCACTGTACTGCACACTGTGCCCTGATAAGGGGGCTCAAGTATGGAAAGAGCAACTGAAAGTCAAAGAATCTGTGTGGTGTCTCTAAACTCCTTTAAGGATGCTGAGGACCAAAAGATGCATGAGATTAAATAGAGCAAGAATACCAATAAAAAAATGTCCTTGTAATTGATGTGAACTAAAACTGGGTTCATCACATAACAAAGGAAAGAAGATTTTGATCTTTGCAAAAATAAAGCCTTGATGCTGAGCTGAAGCAGCTTGGGGCGGGGGTGTTACTAGTTTTTGACTCTAAACAGTTGCACCCCATTATCACACAGGAGCCCTTAGTGTTGTCCTGTAACTTTTGTTGTTGTTGTGGTTCACTACAGGGGTCCGTTCTTCGTCGTACGTCGCTAACTCAGTTAGCTGGATTTGATTGTTGCTGATTTCGCTTGATCTTGGATTGGTTGATTCTTCATAGCTCATCCTAGAGTTGCTGTCATATAACAGACCCATAAGCTTAAACCTGCTTGGGAGCAGGCTTATTTCATGTAAACAGGATTAGATTGCATCTTTTTAAGCAGAATTGATACTGCTTAAAATCTGCCCCAGCCACTGCTACTTTATTACAAGAGTACACTACTGGTCCAGGGACAATCATTTAAAATAATAATAATTTAAAAATTAATTTGAAAATAATATAATAACGTTGTGTAGTCTATAACGGTGGTTTTCAATCCTGGTCCTCGGGACCATTGTAAATAGCATCTATCGCTTTACACTTAGTGCAAATAGCCACTGCCAAGAAAATATGCTATTTGCATTTAGTGTAAATAGCATCTGTCGCCATTTATTACAAATAAATTAAAAACAGTGCACATTTCATTTATCTATTATAACATTTATGTAGTTTTGTTCGCTTGGCTGTTTCCTTATAAAAGTCCAGAAATTTGTCAAGTTTATCGTCAGGTGTCTTTTTTTAATTATATGATGTCATTACGTTGCTGTCTTGCCGCCAGCCAATCGCTGCGTTGCTCATCGTGGTTTCGAGTATCGATACATCTGCCCTTTTCGGTGAACACGAGAACTCGCAGTAATCTTGGGATGCTTCTCAAATGGAAGGCTGCATCCTATGAAGGCTGCATATCTCGGCTGCCACGTCATCAAACGTCGCTGAAGGCCATCTCAATCGGAAGGAGCCTTGGAAGGCAGCCTTCGTTTCGCGTCCTTTATTCAGCTGAATTTGAAGGATGCATGGGATGTATCCTTTGCGACCTTCAATCACCCACAATCCTTTGTACCCATTCCATTTCATGAAAATAAACTGACGAAAAACAAATCATTAATGAGCTTGTCTGAATTTATGATGAAATTTTAGACAAAAAGATTGTTTTCGGACATGAAAGCATAGATGTTATTTTTTCTTTTGTGATTCATTGTATTGCTGTGATTCATTGTATTGCATTAATAGAAAGCCAAATAATATAAAGGTTTGTAATACAAAGTATTTTTCCAAAACTAAGTTTTATTAGTATTTTCTTGCCGTGATGGTGAGGGTGGGAACATATGTAACGTAGCCACGCACACTTACTAGACCGTCTTATTCTAGCATTTATATGCCAATCAGAATCAGAATCAGAAAGAGCTTTATTGCCAAGTGTGTTTACACACACAAGGAATTTGTCTTGGTTTTAGAAGCTTCCAGTACAGAAATACAAACATAGCAGACAACATATAATTAAGCTAATAAAAACACTAATAGTGAAGAGAATAGACAATAAATTATAAATAACAACAGTAATAAAAATAAAAAATATACAGAAAAGAAAAAAAATGTCTATATACAGAACTGTGAATGTGCATATGTCCTATGTACGGACAAAGGTTTGAAGAGTATTTACAGATGTACAGTACTGGGGTGTGTTATGTGTTGTTCAGGTGGGATATGGCCTGGGGGGAAAAACTGTTCTGGCTGTTTTGGTGCTCAGTGCTCTGTAGCGCCGGCCAGAGGGCAACAGTTCAAAGAGAGAGTGAGCTGGGTGTGAGGGGTCCAGAGTAACTTTCTTAGCCCTTTTCCTCACTCTGGAGATATGAAGATCTTGGAGGTTGGGTAGAGGGGCACCGATAATCCTCTCAGCAGTCTTGACTGTCTGTTGTAGTCTTCTGATGTCTGTTTTGGTAGCTGAGCCAAACCAAACAGTTATAGATGAACACAGGACAGACTCGATGATGGCAGAGTAGAACTGTTTCAGCAGGTCATGTGGCAGGTTGAACTTTCTTAGCTGGCGGAGGAAATACAGCGATGAGGACTCAAGCCTACAAGACTCTGAAGGACTGAACTAGGAAGGATGCAGCCTCGGTAGGATGCAGCCTTCCGTTTGAGAAGCACCCTTAGACAACTTAATCCAGTTATTTTAATCAAATCCGCAAATTCGTTTGAAGAACCAAATTAGCCAGAGAACAGTTATCAGGATTAGAAGATCCGGCATCTTTCAAATCATCTCAGATGTATTAAGCGAGGTATGAAGAACAAGTCCCTGGTCCCTGCATATTTTACTTTCTGGCTGCGTTAAAGGCACAATATGTAAGATTTTTGTTATAAAATATCCAAAAACCTCTTCCACATTGTGATATATTTCATGCAGTGATATGGTTGCTCCAAAAGTTCCCAAGGATTTGTAAATCCAGAGAAACTCCAATTTTAAATAATGACTCCTCCCTGTTCCTCCCTAGACTTTTGGTGCATTCCAAATGGGATATATCGCCCTCCGAAGGGCACTTTGGAGTGAAAACAATCATGTTCGCCATATCGAAGGGTCGTTCCAAACCAAAGTGCTCAAAATTTGAGGTTGAAAATCCCTGTCCTAAACTAACTAAGAGAAGCAGAGACAGCTCACTGGATAAAGTTTGGAACTAGGTTCTTTTGTTGTTGTTTTGCTATGGCCGGTGAGGTAAATTGCACTTATTTTCTGTTAGAAAAAGCAAGTAGTTCTGCTCTGTGATCCATGTGATCTGTTTTTGACTGAATAATTGTTCGAGCTAAATGACATAACGTGATTTATTTAAGAAGAATAACATTTTATTTGGTCAGAACAAAAGCAGCAGATATTTTACTTCAGATGACATTTTTTTCTGATGCCTAGTAGGACGTATGTGGATGTATATTTGCAACATTGATAATAACAATAAATGTTTCTTGAGCAGCAAATCATCACATTAGAATGATTTCTGAAGGATCATACGACACTGAAGACTGGAGTAATGATGTTGAAAAATCAGTTTTATGTTGTAGGAATAAATTACATTTTAAAATATATTTAAATAAAAAACATTTATTTTAATTAGTAATTGTAATGTTTTTTTTACTGTATTTGTCGTTTAATAAATGCAGTATTGGTGAGCATAGGGACTTCTTTAAAAATCATTAATAATAATAATAATAATAATAATAATAATAGTGTTTCCAAACTTTTGACCACTATTTTCAGTTTGAGCATTGGAGACAGTAATCAAAATATTGTTATCTTCTATCATTTCCTTTGTTGTCATGCATGTTAAAGCTGTTAATGAGCACTCACTGTGCACTGCTGCAGTGCTGTATATCTTCACAAGCCACATTTGAGCTCACAGCTGAACCTTTGCATCTGTAACTTTCCTTTGAGTTTGAAGCGCAAAGAGGACATGAGACCGGATTAATTAGTCCCCAGACACAGGCTGATACTCAGGGGCCAGTGCTGTGGTACCACACAGATGTACAGATTCTCAGCATTCAAATGGGCTGTCATACAACACAGCATCCTCATGCTCACTGACACAAATTGCTGCTCAGGACATGTGGGCATGTCAGTTTGAGAGAGATTGTTTGCATTCGCTGCCAAAAGTTTTTTTTTTTTCTTAATTAGAACTGAATGTAAAGCTGCCATCGTATTGCCACAGGTAATTGTGATTCTGTTGTGCGTGTCTTGTGTATCTTTTCTCTCTCTTTCACCTTTGCCCACTTTGCTGGGTAATAGAGACAGATGTATGCTGTTGACTCACTCCACATGACCACAACAGGAAAATGGACAGAGATTTTTTTTATTATTATTATTTCAGAGATAGATTGCTTGTATATAAATTCAACAAGAATTGTTTTTTTTTTTTTTATTATTATTATTATTTTTTAATTATCTACTTATGAATGAATTTATCTCATTTTGTAAAAGCAAGGATATTTGCACTGAATTATTATTCATCAAAGGAAATTTTGAATGCCGTTTTGTCATTACAGGGCTGGATGGTATAATTGTCAAAAGCTTCTCAAATCTGGCTTGTGAGATCCACTTTCCTGCAGAGTTTAGCTCCAACCCTGATCAAACTCCCCTCCCTGTGATTTTCTAGTGATCCTGAAGACACTGATTAGCATGTTCAGGTGTGTTTGATTAGGGTTAGAGCTAAACTCTGCAGGAAAGTGGATCTTGCATGTCAGATTTGAAGATCCCTGACTTAGACATGGCAAGCGATTTATTGCAGCATGCTTTATTAACCCTATCAAGCTTACTGTATCGTAATTGATACGAACATTTTTAAGGCCTCTAATTTTTCAACATTATCAAAGCTTTGCTGAAAAACCTGTTGTACACAATCTACTACATGCCCATAGGCGGAAATTGCAAGGAGGTTGGGGAGCTACCCCATCTGAGGGTTGTCCCCCACTAAAAATATTTAAAAACCATGCTGTGTATTGTAAATAACATAATGATATATACTTAAAATAACTGTGTAAGTAGTAAAACAATACAAATGCAAACAGGGGAAAAATGCATTTACCTCACCTACTCACACAAGTGTGGTGGGAGAAAAAGTTATTCAGTAGAGCTCCAGTAAGTAGGCTGTCAAGGCTATTTTATTCACTTTAAACATAAGATGATGCTGAGTCATTAATAAATTAGTCGTGACAAAAAAGTGATGATAACCAGTGTTCTCCATGAGTCCACTATGTTAGCAGTTATAACGTTACCTAGCTTGTTTGATAGCATATTTAATATCGTAGCTTGTTACAACTAACACAGTGATAAGCCTATGTGTGAACTGATATTTATACCATTGTGTTGGGTTTTGCTCAATATGATGTTAAGTGGCAGATCAGTGGCTTGTTACAGTTTGATATCTAAGTAAGAGATGTCCTCTGTCCCAGATGAAACCTAAAATACTATGTGGAGGATGCAAGATAATGTAATAATAATAATAATAATAATAATGATAATAATAATAATAATTATTATTATTATTATTATTATTGTTGTTGTTGTTGTTGTTGCTGTTATTATTATTATACAATTATTACTATTTTTTAATAATTATACAAATTTTATTGTGAAAAATATAAAAATATATGGTGAACCTATGATCATGTTGTGCTGTTGGTTAGATAAAATTTTCAGTGCAACAAAACGCCAAGTAGCAACGTAAAATCCTCATATTAGAGCAATTTGGCCTTAATAAAAGGCAAAACATCTTTGTGTCCCTTTCAAAAATTGCTCTTGAGAATTTTTATGCATATTGTTTCCCCAATTGTTAGATGAAATTTTACATTAGGGAATTTACAATACTTCTTTCCTAATTTGGACTGCATTTAAACCGCTAGCTGCCAGGAATTCTACACTTTTAAGCTTTTAATTTGACAGAAACGGCATTAGAGCAATTCATTTTGAAGGAAAACTCCAGCTTCAGTGAAAAACACCAGATCATGAGCTGATTGTCTGAACGAAGTGCACCCTCTGCTTTGAAACATGCAGCGCAACTTGATGAAGGGATAATTATTATTATTATTAATATTATTGATGAAGCCATATTATTGTGCTTTCGGTTTTAGTTCGTTTGACAGATACTGTAAATACATAACAAAATAACAAAGGAGTGTCTTTAAAAGCCCTCTTTTGTGTAGAACTACTTCCTTCCGCCACGTATTCAAATCTAAAGTTGACAAAGCCCAAGCCTCCGTTACTAATTCCAAAACATCACTTTAGAACTAGTAATGAAGGAATGTTGAGTTGCTTCATTGAAAGCTTATTGTAGCCTATTATTGTATTAAAAGCTTGCTGTATCATGTAGAGTATTATGAGAGAGAAATGGGGTGGGCGAGTGTGATTACCTGCATCTGATACAGCATTCATTCTTCAGCTCAGTCTCCTATCCACAATAAACATTAGTTTGAATATCTGCTGAGGAAAGCATTATCTTTGTCGCAACATTAAAAGGTTACTCCACCCCAAAATGAAAATTTTGTCATTAATCACTTACCACCAGTGGCGTGCACAGGCCCCCGGAGGGGCAGGGGCGAAATGGCGTTACAAGGGCACAATCCGGACCCGGGGGGTGGGTGGGTGTGGATGGATTGGGCTGGGTGATGGGTTTGGTCCCCCTCGGCTATAGGGGTGGGCGATATGGCAAAAATATCATATCACGATTTTTTTTTTTTTTTAGAAATATCACGATTTTATCACGATTCTTTATCATGTTGGTTTTTCTATTTTGAAAGTTGTTTGAGCATTACAGCCAAACTAATTTTCCTATTATAAAGACAGCCTTTTAAGGTAACAAAATATTTAAAAAAGGATGGTCGATATTTAGGCCAAAGTGGGTGAAGATAAAAATCTGTCATTATTTTATCTTTGTTATTAAAAAATTAGAACAAAGATACACATTACAAATACACACAATATACAAATAAAATAAACAGTGTTTTATTTTCAGGTAGGCTACAATAGGTGTATTTAGCAGGAGCATTCAAGAAATTGAATGAACAAATATAAAAATAAAACATTATATAGACTGATTCCTATTAAAGCAACTGTATTAAAGTTTTTCAGTCAAGAGTAGTGAGTGATTTTTCTCTTTGTGTTTGGTGTTTTATTAACTATTAACTATGACTTTTCCCTCAATAAATTCCTAATTTGCTGCTTATTAATAGTTAGTAAGGTAGTTGTTAAGTTTAGGTGTTGGGTAGGATCAGGGATGTAGAATAAGGTCATGTAGAATAAGGCATTAATATGTGCTTAATTACTACTAATAAATGGCTAATATTCTATTAATATGAATGCTAATTAGCAACTAGTTAAGAGACCCTAAAATAAAGTGTTACCAAATAGGGTTATTTTTATACCATCATTTACTCAATCAAAAGTTGTTTTAAACCTCAATGAGTTTCAACATAAAGATAAATTCAACATAAATGCTCTTTTGAAGAATGTGGAAAACCAAACAGTTGCTGGTCCACAGTGACTTCCATAGTATTTTTTTCATACTATCAAAATCAGTGTGGATCAGCAACTGTTTGGTTACCCAGATTCTCCAAAATATCTTCTTTTGGTTCAGCACAAGAAAGAAATTAATACAGGTTTGGGACAACATGTGAGTGAGTAAATAATGACAGAAATAAAATTTTAGGGTGAACTATCCCTTTAATTACAGTCGGCAGCATGTTTAGTACTGTCCCTTTAAGACCTGCTCCCATCAAATATACAGGCACGCATCCGTTTCTCTCAGCTGTTTACTTTCATTTTAGACATAACCAACTGAGTCTATACGTAAACCTTGTGTGTTTTGACAGTATTAGCACAAAAGATAACTTAGTTCAGTAATCAGGCGCTGTTTGACGGACTTTTTCGTGCGCGCGCTTTGGGTGTATGTGCTCAGAAAAAAGCGCATGTCTGACCAGCGCGTGAATGAAACGTTTAACCGGCAAGGCTTTAAAGCAGATGCAAATAATGTACTTTTGTGATTGTGAATAAGTGCAGTGTCCCGTGAGAGCAACTTTACCGCTGAGTTAACACTGATGTGAATGTATGTCACGTTGTACAGTACATAGAGACGGCTGCGCCAGAACTGCAGCTGATAGAATGTGCGCTGTAGCACGATACTACAATATTTCTTCAAAAAAGCAGATCTTGGAGACATTTTTATCGTCCATGATCAAAAATCATTATATCGAACACCCCTACCCTCGGCAGAAATCGCAGACCGAAGGCACCGGACCGCAAGGGCACTTTACCGTCGGACCCCCCCACCCCCCACTGAACGCCACTGAAAAACATCATCGGAATAGTCCATCTGACATCAGTGGTTCAACCGTAACGTTATGAAGCTACGAGAATACTTTTTGTACACGAGGTAAAAAAAACAGTCTCTTGTCGCCACCTAATGGCGGAACAATGCAACTAAAATCACCATCACTAACACGCACCATTTCTCACTACTAAACACTATTATTAAATACTATTATTTATATAAAATATTATTTATATAAAATAATATTTATTGATTAATAATATTTAATAAACAACAACAGCCATCATAAAAGTTGCTGGGCAATTCAATCAAAAGTACAAAGGCAGCGCTCTGATATACAGCATTGAATTACATAAACATGAGATTTTGCCAAAACTACAGATGGTACCCAAAGGTTCATACATGCACAAAATACATGCATTCCATATAATCGTTCTAACAAATGATAGTACGGTCGATTCGAAAGGATTATTTGATTACTGCAGATCTACAGTGCTAGCTACTGACTGAATAGCACCATTAGTTTTGTCTTTATAGAACCAAATATCTGTTGCCAGAACTACGAGCCCATTACAAAGACTAACCATGACTTTACTACAGTGGCCAAATCAAACACAGAACCATATTTAACATGCCTGTAGCTAAACGAGCATGTGAGTAAAAGCTACTTAAAATCTCTAATCAAAGAATAGTTTACACTGATCACATAAATATCAACATTCAAACTTCGCTTGGTGGGATTAAAAATAACTTTGTAGGAGTTTGAGGGATAAGTATGAATTAGCATTTAGCTAACTGGCTAGAGCCCTTTGTTTACATCCTTGCTAAAACATAAAATTAATGATAGAAACTACTAATTGTAAACACATCAATAAAGAATAAAACATACTTACAGGTTATGGCCCATGAACAACAACTTCAAGTGGGAACTGATCCATGTTTCTGGACAAGCTTTTTGGGCAAATCTGGCGTTCTAACAAATAATTCTACCTATCAGATCATGCTACCAACACCGCATTTTTTTTTTTTTTTTTTTTATATTGTAAGGTTAGGTTTAGGGATGGGGTAGATGTAGGCATTAATAAAGACTCAAACCACCTTAATATCATGCTGGAAGCACAATCTGATAGGTAGCATTTTTCGCTGTTGAGAGGAAGCTGTCCTCCTTAAAATGTGCAGCACAGAGAGCTATACTGGGATTATAATTTTCAATAACCAGGTTAAACATACATTTTAACCATTGTTCCCTAAGCAATGTTCCATGGCAACAACACTCTACTACACCAACTCTTCCTCTTCTCTACAGCGACCCAACATGGCCCCATCCCCTCTGTTGTGTATTCCCGGGGTTTTTCAGGTTTTGTGATGTCACTAACCCAGGAAGTAGCTCGTTGTAGTCCCTACCAGCCATTTGTTGTAGGCCTTAAAAAAGCAAATTCTGTAAAAGACAATTTCTCCCTTTGCTTTGAACTTTGAGCATCGTAACTTTGCAGATGCTGTTTATGCTCAAACAGCAACATTACACACTAAAGTTAAAAAGATGAAATCATAATCAGTGACCCCTTTAAACCCACAAATTGACCACAACATGGTCATAATTAAACAGTTCCTAAAAACACGAAGACACTGGTGAATTTTCACTGCTGCATGAACAGACCAACATGGCCAAACAACAAGGCCCCAGCTGAGTCCTTCAAAGTTCTGATGAAAAAGAAAACAATTCAGTTATAGATGTCACTCCATCACAGGACTAAAGAGTGGCTAGAAATGTGGAAAAGAACAAAGAGGACAATATATTACAAAACATAATGATACAGTCAGATACAGATAGAGGGATAACAGATATACAAATACAGATAGAGAGATGATATATACAGCTAGAGACAGATAGAGGGATGATAGATTCAGTTGTGCTCATAAGTTCACATACCCCTTGCAGAATATGAAAAATGTTATTAATTAAGAGGCATCATGAAAATTGCATGTTGTTACTATTATTATTATTATTATTAGTAGTAGTAGTACTGTCCTGAATAAACTATTTCACATAAGGGTCAATATCACCATAGAGTGCCTTTCAACCCTCACAATACTCAAAAATTTTGGTTTTAATTTCCCATTCACTTTGTCATATCATAAATAGTAGACACTCAAGTACTTTATAAACATATTATCTGAGCTCCCACACATTTTTTTTTAGATAATTATGGGCCATTATTCGAAGCATAAACCATAAGATATGCCCACCCTGTCATGGACATTACTGTTAAATATGTTTTCATTGCAAAATTAGTATGCAAATGATATTTTCCGAAAGGTATGATGTCCCTTTCCTAAACAGGGTTATTTGTTTGCTTTCAAATCATAAATACATAAAAAATATTGTATGTAAACCATGTGTTTTTAAAGAAACTCATACAATTCACACATATATTTTTTCTTATTTGGAGAAAACTGTGATATTTGGATGCAGTTTTTTGTTTGCATGTTATTGCCCCCACACCTAGCTATTGAACACACTGGATTGTATAGATATGATTGAATTATTACTTAAAATATTATTGTAAAATATCAAGATGACAGGGTGGACCAGCACATGACGGTGTGGACACATAATGCAGAACACACAAATCATGACAAAATATGAAAATGAAACATTTATTCAACTTCTAAAAAAATAATATAATAATAATAATAATAATAAATAGTATAATTACATCCTCAATCACATTGACATACCAACCCCTCCCCATTCATTTTCATTCGGTCCACCCTGTCATGTTTATGTTCACTCTATCGAGTCTAAGAGGCCGACAGGGTGGACATTTTTGGAACAACGACAGAGTGGACATTTTGAGCTTCAATTAGCATACTAGCTTACAACAAACTGTGACTAGCTAAATATTTAGTCTGGCTGTTGAAGAGAATTTGGTATATTTAAACTTACATATTTTGAAAATACTGTATT
>JAFVLL020041251.1:10000-26187 GCA_021397915.2 Tor tambroides | reverse complement strand
AGTGAATGTTTCCGTGGTGCGAGGTGGCGCCCGAGGTCACCGTTTTCACAATGGCGCTGATGATGCCACCTCTGGTCTGAAGCAGAAGGAAATGAACTCCAGCCAGAGGGGAGACTCGACTCTGATTTGCCTCCTGCTGAAGCATTACACCCTCCAGCGTGATGTGCTCTGCCTTTATATAACCCTAGCCCTTAGACGGTCACACTCGAACAAAATCGAGCGACTCTCATGAGGGGATACGGCACAGAAAGGGCTCTCCCTTTGGTTTGTGAGAGAACTGTGTCACTTGTTTAAAAGAGATTGTGAAATCGTGACTCGTTTTAATCCGAAGGCAGGGAGGGAATATTTAACTGCTCCCTGCTTGCTTCTTTGTATGACTCTAGTGTATTTGGCTCCTTTTCAGAATCTCTCTCTTTTTCACCCGCTGCAGATTTCATTTCTTTCAGGGCTAAAGCTGTTCCGTTTTCCCATTAAGTTTCCTCTTTGTACGCTCAATTGTCAGCTCGTTCGACTTCTTACCTACCTGCGCACTGTGAAATGCATTTCCCCAAGAAATGCAGATTAATTTACAATGAGATTTGTATTTCAAACCATGACAATGAAGGCATTAGCCTTTTAGCTGGGTGCTATTATATAAGCCCATGGCATACTAAACTTACTCATTCACCGGTTGATGCCGTTTAAGAGGGAAGGCGCCGTGCACGTGTGCAAATGAATATGCATATGTCTATATTCATTGCCTCTGAAGAAATAATGAGCGTCAGAATGAGAGCAGACGAGCGAGTTAGCGTGCGTCATTATGCATGCGTTTCGACCTACTCGCTGCTTATGAAATTGCAACAGGATGCAACCGTTTACTGAGCTGATTTCATCAGTACAAATTTACTCATCTCTGAGAGCCTGGTCTCATTTCACATGCCTTTTGTTGCTGAATCAAAATGGATGCCTGGAGCTAAATGTAAAACGACACTGGTTCCATTCCCACACATTTCATTTCAGAAAGCAGTCTTAGTGGATTAACTCAATATATACATACCCAAACCCCAAGACAGAGAATTTAGTATTTCACACCGTCTTACCAGAAGACCCACCAAGTACCGTAAGTTAATGCTAACGAGATTATTTACAAATGACATGTTTTTTCGTCTTTCATTTTAAACCTCGAGGTCAGTGACTGACACAGAATTAGTCTTTTACAGCCTTTTCTAATTGTCGTTTGTTGCATCGTAAGCTACACTTTTTAGCTCTAGGCTATACATTTTGAAAAGGGGCATTATGTTGATGTTTTTTACTGTGCATACCAGGCGGTGTACAGAATGCTAGCTAATTGCTTTCTGTAGTCTGTGCAGTGTATGCTGTACACTGCCTACTTCTGTTAAATTGTATGCCAAACATTATAAAACATTATAAAAGGGATAATGTACAACCAGTCCTGACGTGAATCAGAGGGGTCTTGCATCACCCTAAAGGAGTTTATTTAGCAAAAAAATGACTGGCTGACTGTAGATTACCACAACTACACAGCTACTTACCAAATAAATAAATAAATGGACATTAAATATTGATTTGAGCTGAATTATTTTACTACGTGAGAAGGAGGAGTCCAGGGAGCGGTACAAGAGACATGAAACTAGCACAGTTTACAGTGTACAATTTGTGAGCACCAGTCAGTTCAACATTTATAGCATTATGATTATTTTTTGGGAAGCTAAATGAAACACTGACAACAATACAGTGAAATGATTAATAATGTCAATTCTCATCCTGACAGGAAATCAAACAAACTTAGACTTGGTGAATGTCTCTGCCAACATTTAAGCGATGAGAAAGTTTTCTGGCTGTGCCAGACGTTATTTTACATAACCTCTGAAAAGCTCTTAAATCATAAATATCCACCATGGCTGACTCTCTCCTCATTCACTGTCCTTCTCTTAAGGTTTTACCTCATTTTAGAGGGAATTCAGAAATGCCGGGTTCAATTTAGCACACTCGTTTTGTGTCTCTCTTCTTCCTCCCCTGAGATCCGGAGACACCATCTCAAAAGTTTGTTAAGAGTCCTGCATTTGTGATGGAAATCAGATTTCCCACCAAGAAAACTAGTTTGCAGATGTTTACCATTTAAATGCTAATTTGTGGGTCTACAAAATGCTGACAGTCTGTGGAGGAGTCTGACTCTGAGTGAGTTGTTTTGGGTTTATGGCTGATCTGCTGTCAGGTTCAAATTACACAAGAAGGATAATTCAGTTTTTCCCTCAATTATATTGTCAGGAGAAGTGTGTCAAAATGAGTGTTTTCAAACAGGTTCGACCCCGAACACTCTTCCCATCTTCCATTGGTTAGTCAAAAATGCAGTCCCATCCAGAACTCACGCTATATTTGCTTGCTTAAATGAATATGACTGAATCTAAAACATCTTGAAAATACTTAAAGGAATAGTACTTACCCTTAGGCCATTCAAGATGTACTGTAGAGGGGTTTGTTTCTTCATCAGAACAGATTTGGAGAAATGTAGCATTACATCACTTGCTCACTATTGGTTCCTCTGCAGTGAATGGGTGCCAAACAGCTGATTAAAAACATCACAATAATCCAAAAGTAATCCACATGACTCCAGTCTATCAGTTAATGTTTTTTTGAAGAGAAAAGCTGCATGTTTGATGTTTTAAATTTGTTGTTAAAAGTCCTCTCCTTTGAAAAAGCACTTTGACAAGTGAAAATAGTTCAAAACAGTTCTGAACAAATTTGTTGATGGACTTTTATTGTGAGAGGAAAACATTTTTTTCTTCACTGGTGGAAACATTATTATGGATTATGGACTGGTATTTTAGCCAGACACAGCAGTTCAAATTTAAAACGCCTGAATGATAAATGGAACCCATTCACTGCAGAGGATCCATTGGTGAGCAAGTGATGTAATGCTCAATTTCGCCAAATCTGTTCCTAAGATGAAACAAACTCATCCACATCTTGGATGACCTAAGAGTTGAGTACATTTTCATGTCTGGGTGAGCTGTTTCTTTGTGTTGTTTTCCTAATCTTCAGATATTTTATAATTGAACAGAGGCAGCCTGTTCAAGAGCCTCTGTTTTGGATGGTCTGGAGTGTTTTGCCAAACTAAAAGAAACTCACATGTATATCCAATAAAAACAAAACAAAACAAGGATTTTATTTTTGTCTTTTTGTCCTGTTTTCTCAATGAAGAAGAGGAATGCAGCCATAGACCCCCATGGCTGATTAGGGAATAATGTTGGAGCCGATTGTTTGTGGCAGGTTTTATTGGAGCTGGTTATTGGATGTGTTTTATCGATGGCTCTGTTCAGGGAATCCCAGATAATGAATGATTTATGCACACTTACATAATTCAGTTCTTAACACATGCTGAAACTTCACATCACATGCAGCATCTGCGTATACTCACTGTAAAAAGTCTTTCTGCTTTGGCTATGGTCGAACTCCTTTATGTATCAAAAGCTGATGATAAAGGATGCCACATGCCACAGAGACTGAATCAAACCGGCCCTGAATTCCATTTTCTTCTGGCTTTCATTATGTGTTCTGTCCTCTCTATCTTTCTCAACGCTGGAGTTGAAGGAACGGTTCAGCCAAAAATGAAAATTCTGTCATTTACTCACTATCGTGTTGTTCTAAACCTGTATGACTTTCTTTCATCCATTTTTTCTGAATGGTCATTAAATGCTTTTTTTATTTTTTTGTAAAACAGAGCATGAACTGAATCTGTCAAGCTCCAAAAAGATGAACAATGGAGCACTATAAAATCCACATGACTTTCTAGTTTTCTGAAGTATGTGTATAGACAGTGTGCATAAGAGAAACTAGTCCCACAGCCATTTTTAAGAATTTTGCCATTGAACTTAAATTTTTGCAGAAAGATTTTAAAATGAGCGGTTCATGCTTAAATTTGTATGACTTTACCTTGATGAAGTGTTGAAAAGGGGCGGAGCTACATGTACATATTATGTATGTGTATGTATATATATATGTGCATATGGTTTTTCATGAAAATATTAAGCAACATATTAATATGAATTAAATATTGATATTAAATAAACATAAATATTAATTCTTTTTGTTGTATTTTTGATCAAATATATGTAAACTTCAAAAACATTTTTAAAAATGTTACCAACCTCACACTTTTAAATGGTTTGTGTGTGTGTGTGTGCATGCATAAATAACACTTTAATCAGTAGTGTGCTTTTTAAAGATCTCTGTTCTGGCATGATAATATCTTTGAATGATCTTTTTTGGAGGCTTCTCTCAGCAAATATTGATATGCGGCTATTTTTTGTTATTTTAGTGAATAAATAATCATATCGTGTAATGAATTAGATTACATTTGTAATCAATTGACAGACTTAAGGAAAACATTGAGATTGTGTTCATCCCTGTTTTTAATCAAAGCACGAAGAGAGAAAATAATGTCATACAATTAGCATTTTGATTGAAATTGTGGATAGAAATGTTGAACTTCCTGCATGCTTTACTAATGCACTGTTTGGTTTAACAATATAAACATTTGTAGGCTGTTTACATCTATTAACTGTGTCTGACACCCGTAAAATGTATGTCACATCAGTCACCATCTTCCTCTACATTGTGGTTCCGAATGTTTTTACTCCAAACTTCCCTTTTACATCCTGTATTCTAACTGTATGTTTCCTCTTGAGGAAGACTAGCTTTTCCAGGAGACTGGTTATCACACCATGTTTGATTTGTCTGTCTCTTATCTGAGCGTGGCGATAAGGAAAGGCATCCACCAGAATGCAGGATATATCAGGACAGGCTGAAAGACTGCTTTTCCTCTTTTCCAGTCCGTCTTTGGAAACGCTATTCGACGACGTGAATACCAATCGGCTGTGTTATAATGAACCGCCAGTTTTGTGTCTGATTTCTTCAGTTAAATCAGCATGTTATTCCTGTGATTAATTTGTGCAAAGCATCTCTACATTCTGTCTCACTGGTCATCACCGTTACGCCCCTGCAGCACTTGAGAAAAGTGCCAGAGAAAATCACTGCATGTTCCACCCTCTAAGCAGGCAATTGTGCATTAATGCGTCGGTTTCAGTCTCTGGGACGGATTGCCCTTCACCTTTTCGTGTCTGTAAATGCCTGAGCATGTAAGATAGTGAAAGAATCTTAATTTATTCAAAGAGCAGCCAAGGTGTCAGATTAAAGCAGCCATTTGCATGAACTGGAGGACTCTACAAATGATCATGTGACATTGATTTAGAACCATTCACAAGTGAGAGAACAATTATCTCAGATTTTATTGACTATAAAGAAGGAAATGTCATTCATTTTGAATGTGATTGGGTTTATATTCTCTCTGTTGTGTATTAGGTATTGGAAGCTATTTTTCTTGTAGGGCCACTGTTGTTGAGCTTTTTTTGTAATTTTTTGCTCCGTTGGTCCTGTTGTGATGCTTAATCGAACCCGTGTCAGGTGAATAAACTGTACATAGGCTATAATTTATTGATTGGTTATTCAAGTCATGTGATGCAATTAATATACACAGTATGTGGCAATATGTTGTATACAGGGTAATTATAGTTAAAGGTGTAGTGGGAGATCTCGGAAAATGCTAACTTTAGCCTGATAGCACTGAAAGCGAACGTCCCACCCTCCCTGCAATCGCCGTCCAAAGCCACGCCCCCTGAACGCACATACGCTCAGAGAGCGGAATACCAGAGACAACATTAAATTACTACATCAACGGTTTCCAATAACAGTCCTCACGCTCTCCCCGCTCTGCACATTTCATATATCTTATCACGTCTGACTTTTGTTCTATTTGACCGTAAGTCATAAGTGCCCTGCGAAGTGGACATCACCAGATATTCCGCCATGATTCCCGTTCAAAGCAAGCGTATATGTTCCATACAAAGGGCAATAAAGTGTGCAAGATGTGAATTTAAATTGTATTTATTTACAGAGGTATATTATGTCACACTTCTCTAGTAAGTTTCGTCTGTGTGTAAAGACGCTGCGCAGTGCAATCTGCGAATGAATGTTCCGAAGTGAAATAAATTTCCGACGGATTTTCCCTGCTCAGGGAGTAGGGAGCAACCCAGATAGCAAAAATCATTTGGGCCAGATCTGGTCCAGACCCATCAGACGTTCTGGACGTTCTGGACCAGATCCGCATAACGGACTCGGGCCGGTGTCTTTTGGCACAACGGGCCAATACCGGCATGGATCCGTTTTTCCGGATCTGGACCAGAACTGGGCCAGCTCCAGACCAGATTCGGATTCCTTTATGGTGATTTGGCCCAAATGTGGGCAGGATCTGGTCCAGTACCATGCCGGATCTGGGCCAGCTCCAGACCAGATGCGGATTCCTTTATGGTGATTTGGCCCAAATGTGGGCAGGATCTGGTCCAGTACCATGCCGGATCTGGGCCAGCTCATTTTGTGTATACATATATATAGGCCTTCATACACACACAGACACACACAAATAAGTTGCATACATATCTAGAATTCAAATACAATTTGTTTATTTGTACAGTACTTTTCAAAATACATATATGTCAATGCAGCTTTACAGAAAATGCATTTAAAAAGAGTATTGCATTTAAAAGTTACAAATAAAAAGAGTAATGTCCATATGCCACAGTATTTGTACAGTTCCCAGATAATACAAATAGATAATGGCTATTTAAGTAGAAATTATAAATACCTTTAAAGCATCTTACATAATACATAGTTAAATCTTTTTTTTCTTAAGGTGTAATACGAAGGTCTTAGACAACAAAGTTTCAAGAACTGATTTAGATGTATAGGCAATTACTGTCCTGAACACTATTAAAACAACATTAATATTAAAACAATTGAATTACTACACAAAACAATGCAAAAGATGTGCCACTGTGCATCGTTTCTCTCCTTTTGATATTTTTTGCATCAAAATCAAAATTAAAGTTTATTTAAAACCCTACCCCAAGTAGTACAAGTCTCTACTTCTAGTGCTTATACTGTACATAATATTCACTAAGCTTAAAACAGAATGAGAAGAATCTTACGGAGCCCGGCACGTCACCTGTAGGAGAAAAAAAACAAAACAATCCGTGGCGACAGTTTTGCAATCCGTCCCCTCAGTTTATAAACCGTACTCACGAATTCTTAAACTGTTCCCTCGGTTTAACAAATCGTACCCACGAATTTCCAATCCGTGCGCTCAGATTTTGTAAACCGTACCCTTGGTTTTTGAATCCGTACCCACAGATTCATAATCCGTGCGCACGCTTTCGCAATCCGTTCCCGCGGGTTTGTAAACTCAAGGATTCATTTTAGAAGAACAGCAAGCTAGGTAGCATATGCGTTAATTTACTGTAGCCTATTATTGTTTTATTGCATATTATTATGTAGAATAGGCCTACAGCGAAGTGTATTAAGTGATTCTCTGTCTATTGTAATGGGTACGAGGTGGAATATGACGATTTAATAAGAAAGATGTGCATCAAAATCTTGTTTAATTTGTGATAATCTTAGCACTTGATTATTATTGTATAATAAACCTGGCATTGTGACTGACTTTGGAGTAATTTGTTCCTCTTTTGTAAGTTTTGGATAAAGGGTCATTCTATGAAAATGTCCATTTTTCTGTCCCTAGCCTTTACAGAAATATTACACTTGAAAAACACATTAGGGTTACAATTTCTTTAAAATGAAACAATATGTTATTTGAACAATTACACCTTCTTGAGCCATCAGTGTGGCCAGATTTGTTTTTTAATTAATTATAAAGAATTCCAAGCAAAACTGCTTGTCCCCACAGCCATGTACAGAGGGAAAGTGCTTTATTATGAGGTCAAAAACTGGTTTTTATACCATTTAAAATATAATAATGTATTCATAACTATCAAATATATGATATAAAAGGCATAATAAAACAAAATGCTGAATAAATATTATAAAATATATAATGAAAACAGTGGTCCCCTGGAGTTGTTACTGGTGTTACTGTTTAAAAAAAATTATTTATTTTGTAATAAAAATCACGCTGATGACATCACTCAACTTCCTTCTTCCTATTTCCTGAAGATCTATGAAGAAAGGCCCATGTTATGTCCACTGTTTCAGGGTTACTGTTAGGGTTCAGTTATCAGAAATTTTCTCATTTATCTCATGATTTCATATGAAGCTTTTAGTTGACGTCACTGGTATGACCTATTTATTGTTAGGGAACTGTAAAAAAAAAAACTATAATATAAATGGATTAAACTACTTAATTTAGTGAGTATACCATGATTGACAACATGTGGTTTGATACCTTGCAGCAGACATTTTGTAAAATGCATTTTTCATGAAAATTGTCACTGGTGTTACTGTCACTGGTGTTACCTTCCTTATGGGTAACAATAGTGAAGATCAGTGTATCAGGTCTTATGTATGTCACTGGTGATTCATTGTGTCACTGGTGTTACTGTGCTGTGTTACTGTGTTACTGTACTGTTTTTTTCTGTCACATTAAATAAATAAAACAATCTCCTTATTTCGTGCATTTTCATTATTTTTCTGTAACTCTGACTACATGTGCTGAAAAAAAAAAAGAGAAGTTATATTTCATAAAAACTTTTAATATTGCTAAAGAAGGTAACACCAGTGACAAAAAAACTAGTACACGTGGTCTTGAAATAATTGTACAAAAAAAGCTGTCATTTATATGTATTCATAAAGTCAAAAGGTAATCTAATAATGTGGTCTAAGTTTAAATGTTAGAAAAATAAATAAATTAAGACATCTTGCCATACCAAAAGTGGACGTTTCTGTATGACCCTAAAAGCTTCTTTTAAATGCATAAGTAACCTAAATGTATAATAATAACAACAATAATAATAATAATAATTATAATAAAATAATCGTTGTTATTATTATTATTTATAGGCTAAAAAAATGAGTGCACTTAAGACAGTAAAATGTTTATCATAAAATAATTCATGAATGCTTTCTTTTTAAATAACATTTTACAGTTTTGGAAATGTGTTTGTGTAGCTACTAGGCAGATTCATTCTTAACATGAAGACTTATTTTGGTAATTTTATTATACTAAGCTTTTCCCCCCAGAGTTAGATGCATGATTCACTGTTAATGTTATTATTAAATAACCTATTATAACATTGCATTCAAATAGAGAGCAAAGGAATAACAACATAACAGGTAGGCCTACATTATTTGTTTTGTGTTGCATTTTAACTTCTCTTGAAACTGTATCGTTTTTTAGAAAATTCAGGAAATGTTCTATTCTTCTTTTTACATTTATTTTAGGCTACAGGATAGCCTATAAAACACAGGCGGCGGTATTTTATCCTATTTTTGATTTATGTAAAATAAACGCTAAAAAGAAGACTATTTTGTGAGAGCGGATCATGGACTCATAGGCTACTATGAAAAATAATGTTTAATAAACAATACAGTGCATCCCGCACCTAAACAGGTGGCCTGGTTGAATCTGCCGGTGGGGGCGGGGCCACAAATCCGTGAGTTTACAAACCCGCGGGAACGGATTGCGAAAGCGTGCGCACGGATTATGAATCTGTGGGTACGGATTCAAAAACCGAGGGTACGGTTTACGAAATCTGAGCGCACGGATTGGAAATTCGTGGGTACGGTTTATTAATCCGTGGGCACGATTTGTTAAACCGAGGGAACAGTTTAAGAATTCGTGAGTACGGTTTATAAACTGAGGGGACGGATTGTTTTTTTTTCCTCCTACAGGTGACGTGCCGGGCTCCGTAGAATCTTTAGAATAGAATAATTACCACAGGGAAATTTTATATCACAGGGAAAGTTCTTATAAATGTGTGTCACCATTATGTGCTTGAGCTGGTTCTAGTTGTAATAGAGTCTTCTGCAATGGCGTTTTTGCGGTAAATGCCAACCCTCCGTCTGACTCCACAGCTTAAAGACAGTTCCCCCTTTTCGTTGTCTCTAAAAAAAAAAAAAAAAAAAAGATTAAATATTTTTAATATTAAAATATTAATATATTAAATATATATATATATATATATATATATATATATATACACACACACACACACAAACAACCCAAAAACTGTACACACACAAGGTCAAAACTTTACATATACCTTGCAGAATCTGCAAAATGTTAATTATTTTACCAAAATGAGAGGGATTAAAGACGTTTACATATTGTCCACAAGAGAAAATAATTGTTGAATTTATAAAAATGACCCTCTTGATTCTTAATACTGTGTTGTTCCCTGAATGATCCACAGCTGTGTTTTTTTGTTTAGTGATAGTTGTTCATGAGTCCCTTGTTTGTCCTGAACAGTTAAACTGCCTGCTGTTCTTCAGAAAAATCCTTCAGCTCCCACAAATTATGTGCTTTTTCAACATTTTTGTGTATTTGAACCCTTTCCGGCCCACATCTGGCCCATGTGAAATCCATGCGGGCCGGATCTGGGCCGACACTGCTTGCTGTCTGGGATGGGCCAGATGTGGGCCGGATCTGGGCCGACACTGCTTGCTGTCTGGGATGGGCCAGATGTGGGCCGGATCTGGGCCGACACTATGTTGCTGTCTGGGATGGGCCAGATGTGGGCCGGATCTGGGCCAACACTATGTTGCTGTCTGGGATGATTTTGAGATCCATCTTTTCACACTGAGGACAACTGAGGGACTCATATGCAACTATTACAGAAAGTTCAAACGCTCACTGATGCTCCAGAAGGAAAAACAATGCATTAAGGGGGTGAAAACTTTTTGAATTTGAACATCAGGGTAAATGAACTTATTTTGTCTTGTGTGAAACATGCAAGTATCTTCTGTAGCTTCTGAAGGGCTATACTAAATGAAAAAAAAAGTAAGCAAAATAAGAAAAATGTACACATCTTCATTCTGTTCAAAAGTTTTCACCCCCTTAATGTATTGTGTTTCCTTCTGGAGCATCAGTAAGCGTTTTTCACCTCCAGTTCTTGTTGATTATATAATTATAAAATATGATCATAAACAAAATTAATAGTATGATTGATGTGGTTTGGAATTGGTAAAAGTGCTTAAAAAAATATGATCAGAATATTGACTCGCCTAATAATTATGCACGCACTGTATATGTTTTTCCACATCATCAATGTTATCCATGGTTAGCATTTTTTTTTATTTTTCCTGTAATCGAGTAATTTTGTCCTGCTTTGTGTGTAACAAAGATAATGTTAATTCTGCTTACTGCCCATAGGTGTGAAGTATAATAACTGATATAACAGAGAAGAAAAGCAAGGGGAAAGGTGCCACCTGTTTTATATATTAAAAAATACACAACTAATTGCACATTACACATATGTCATGAATGTATTTGTTTCATTTAGTATTACAAAGCAAGGAAGGCAATGTTTAAGCCTTACACATAAGAGTCACAGTTTATTAACATGCTCCACTGTGGAAGTTAGTGTCTGTGACATCAGTGTCATATACACTTCCTTGAATCACCGACTTGAGATGAAAAAGGGTTTGTACCCAAATGACACACAGACTATAGCATTGCTAGAGGACTGTCATAACAGGTATATTGTTCAGGATGCTGAGTGTGAAGTTATTTGAAGGAGCATTTCTCCAGAAAGCTGCAATTCACAATCGGCCCTAACAAACAGTATGTTATGAACAGCACTAGTTGTAACATTATCAGGCACTCAATATTATCAATACTCAATTATAAATCATGGAATGACTTGAATAACTCAAACTCCACTGAAAGCTAAAAAAAAAGGACTCACCTTACTATTTGACCGTCCCGGCTCTCAGGTGGAACCTGAAATTGAAACAGATTGTTATAGTGTTGCTGGACAATTTCTCAATTCATTTACCCAATTAACATGGAGCATACCGTTAACAGAAATAAAAGCATATTTTGGCAAAGATTTTGTAAATAAAAACCATACCAAACAGTATACTGTAATACATGTCTGTCTCCTCAGAGCCCCTCTGTTTCTGTCATTCAGGATGTGCCTGAAAGCTTATTCAAGGGGACTGGGCTGGTCAAAAATTTGGACACATTACTATTTTTAATGTTTTTAAAATAAGTCTCTTATGCTCATCAAGCCAGCATTTATTTGATCAAAAATACAGAAAAAAACCCTAATATTGTGAAGTATTAAAAATAATTTAAAAAAAAAATTAAACAAAATAATGGTTTTCTATTTTAATACTTCAAAATATAATTAATTGCTTTGATCAAAGCTGAATTTCCAGCATCATTACTCATCTTCAGTGTCACATGATCCTTCAGAAATCATTCTAATATACTAATTTGATACTCAGTTGTTATCGATGTTGGAAACAGTTGTGCTGCTTAATTTTTTGGGAACCTGTGATACTTTTTTCAGGATTTATTGATGAATAAAAAGTTAAAAAGAAAAGCATTTATTTATTCAGCTTTGCCATCACATAAATAAATTATATTTTAACTACAATTTTAAAAGTAATTATCAGTTAAAATATATATATTTTTTATGAATATATTGTAAAACGTAATTCTTTCCTTTGATCAAATCTGTATTTTCAGCATCATTACTCCAGTCTTCAGTGTCACATGATCCTTCAGAAATCATTCTTATATGCTGATTTGCTGTTCAAGAAACATATTTCTGATTATTATCAGTTGAAAAACAGTTATGCTCCTTAATATATGCAGAAACCATGATATACAACCATTCAAATGTTTAGTGTGTGTTATTTAATAGAAATGACTGTTTTTATTTAGTAAATAGGCATTAAAGTGATAAAAGTAAAAACATTTATAATGAAGCAAAAATATATTTCAAATAAATGATGTTCTTTTGAACTGTCTACGTATTCATCAAAGAATCATAAAAATGTTTCCAGGAAATGTTAAGCAGCAAAATCTAATTTTTTTTACAACAACTAATAATAATAAGAACCATTATTGATAACTGAGCACCAATAAAAATCCAGAATTAAATCATCATGTTAGAATGATTTCTGAACGATCATGCACTGAAGACTGCAGTAATGATGCTGAAAATTCACAGGAATAAATTACATTTTAAAATATTCAAATAAAAAAAAAAATAGTTATTTCACATTTTAATTATATTTCACAATATTACTTTTTAACTTTATTTTTGATCAAATAAATGCATGCAGCCTTGAGGGTTAGCACTTAAACGTTAACATTGCTAGCCCATGACTAATTATCAGGCAGCAATATTAAACACTAAAATTGAACAGAAGCAGTCAAAATTACTAAAGTTTAAATTAAGTAATTAAGTTAAAATTCATTTTACGTTACAGACCTCTGGACCGTTTCTCCTCTGATAACATAGGCCTAAGTGTTCGCCAGTCCAACACCGATCTAAGGAGCAATAAAAACACCAAACTTTAAGTTATCAAGTACACCACATAATAAGAAATTAATTTGTTAGTAGAACAGTGTGATTACATGGTGTGCCATACCTTGAAGTGTTTGAGGATAACAGCGTGCAGTCCGTCTGCCTCGATCGTCTTGACGTCTTCTTCTACTACTAAGGTTTATTGGCGGTTGGCAAACAACTTTTTGGTGCATTACCGCCACCATCTGGTATGGAGTGTGGACCAGAATGTCGTGAATAAGCAAAAAACTATCCTTCCACTTAAATTGGTTTCTCTAAGATATTGAAACAGTATATTATAACATTTTTTTTACTGTACAAAAATACAGAAAAATTAATAGTTTGTTTTGAAGTGTTAAAATTTAATATAATGGTTTTCTATTTTAACATACTTCAAAATACAATTTATTGCTTTGATCAAAGCTGAATTTTCAAAATTTTGCAGTGTGATCCGCAAAATATCTTTGAAGTCTTCTGAACTCCAGAAAAAACACAAGCTTCGGACGCGTCCGGATCCTCTGCGACAGTAGTTCTGCTCCACTGAAACCGGGTCCGGGCTGGATCCGTGTTACAGCACTGAAACAGATGTGACTGTAATGCGGATTTGCCGGTTTGAAAACGGATCCGGCGCAGAGTCAGCTGCTGTCTGGGAATGAACACTATAGGGAGCATGTCAATCGGAACACATTCATGCACGTAGCTCTCTTCTAACCAGCTGGTTATCTGAATCAGGTGTGTTAACTAGAGAGACATGCAAAATATGCAGAGCGGGGGGCACGAGGACTGGAATTGGGAACCGCTGGGCTACATCATGTGTCATTCACCGGTCAGAAAACTTTATAGCTAGTAAAAGTACTACAATACCAGGAAGGAAGATTGGGTTGTTGATGTTTGCCTGCCATTCTTGCTCTCTCTGCACAGCGTGCGTGAACGCGCCGATGACGTATCGTGTCTGCGCGAACAGGGTGTGCAGAGGTATGCAAATACATGCGTTGACAGGCAGGTAGGAAAGCCAATTAAAACGCTCGGACCGAGCGTTTTGATTGGACGAACATTTCTTGGTCCTACACCTTCCACAGAATATATAAATACAGATAAATACATTTAGACCACTTAACTTAATGATTGCTATCAGGATGTGAAGAGACTTTCAACCAGAATAACAAAAAATGTTTCTGAAGACAATCACCTATGACACCTTTAAGTAAAACTAAAACCATAAAAAGCATTTGTTACCTGAAATAAAATAAACCTTAACTGGAAAAAAAAAAAAAAGAGATTATTTAATTTCATCTAGTTGCCCTAGATGATTTTAGGCTACTAAAACTAAAATAAAAACTAAGATATTTAGGCATATTAAAAAGCAAATCACACACACAACTATCATTTAAAATTAAACTTAAAAAAAATGCTGCAAAATATTAATAGTGCACTAATAATGTTTTTACATGGGAATTTATTGGGGAAATTTTATTTTATTTTATTTTATTTGTCCAAATTTATTAAAATAACACAATCATAGCATGGTGGTGGATTGACCAGTTAGATACATACTTACTGTACAGTGTATATGTATTTTATTTAATTATGCACTATGTATATGTACTTTCTCTTTCTTTCTCACTCTCTCACTCTCTCACACTCACTCTCTCTCTCTCTCTCTCTCTCTCTCTCTCTCTCTGTGTCTGTATCTATGTGTGTGTTTGTACACTAAAGTACATATTAGCATCTGTTGTAGCCACAGTCAAATTTTTGTGAACAGAACTAAAAATTGGGGTGCTTAAGAATGTATCTGAAATAAATACGATGGAGGGAGAGGGTCATTATTATTTCTCGTCATCATTCTTGGCCTGACTTAGTCAGAAAGACTTTGTTGCACCATAAAATCTAACAACTGTCTGGTGAATCTGTTTTGAGGACAAGCGGTAAATCACATTAGTAAATTGTGATCTTGTGATTGAATGAGTGCAAGATCACAGTTTATCATTGCAGTTTATCATGGAAGTGTCATTGTTATGACTGTCACGACAATGGAAGTGAAAAGCACATACTCGCTTTTGTAAATGGGCAATTTTGTGTAATTAGGACGGTGAGGTTGGCACTGGAAAAGTATCAGTGCTAGCACAAAGTACTTGAAAATTTAGATTGAAAAATGATCCAATTACACAGGGCACACAGAGTTCGTTCTGGAGCATTATGATCACCGAAAGTTCTCACTTTGTGTCAGTTTAGCGAGTGTGTAAATGCTGGGTGCCAGCCTGAAGGCATCCCTGTCAAAATCTCTCTTCGGGTTCAACACATCTCAGCCATTAGCTTCAGCACCATACATTCAGCCTGTGACGGCCCACAGATGGCTCCTAATTAGCAGGGAAATTAAAAGCGGTAGATAGAGGCTGGAGAAAAGGCCCATGGCCGCATTGAAGGGTCTTTCTGAGGACCCTGGGAATGGTCATTCAGCTAATGCATCATTTATGGGGAGGATGGTGTCAACACATTGGCTGTAGGAGCCTCTGTGATGTCTCAGAGGAAGGGACTCTACATGCATGCAGTATGTACTGCTGTAGCTGTCTATAGCTGGATTTCTTCCTGCACAATGTAAATCTCTTGCACTTTTCTTTATTGTTTTAGGGTCACTCGGGATAGTCGGCCAATAATGAAGATTCTGTCGTATTTTCTAGCCATTTTATATTACATTATTTTACATTTTATATATATTTTATATTATGTCTTTTTTAGAACTGAATTATGTTTTTTGAATATTTAGCATATAAAAGGTGCTAGTTTATATATATATATATATATATATATATATATATATAT